>QTSX02003553.1:928886-1116953 GCA_014839935.2 Entomophthora muscae
AAGAATACAATTTATATAGTAGATATTAACTTTATGAGTTGCTAATTAACCCTGGCAGCATAACTATTTAATTGCCATGGAGCGTAACGAAGAAGCACGGATCGAGTCTATAAAAGCAGGTAAGCTTAATGTGATATTTGGTATTTACCTCATTTGAGCCTTTTTGAATGTGGCAAAGATAGAAGCCTCTTTGGCTTCAGGTTTAGGGCCTCTAGTCCAAGCTTTCTCTCCCCACCTAGAGACACTTAAGCCTAAACAAGATGTTGCACTTATGGTTGAGACTTACGCAACGGGTCCCTTTCGCCCTCGTGTTCTATTGTATCAAAGTCAATACCATGGTCCTGAGAGAGGTAAACAGCGGTAACTTGGAAATTCTGACCTTTCAGATCAATCCTTTGGAGTTAACATTGATGATCAGGCTCGCTTTAGCAGAACACCCATACCACTCACTGTCTCAGTATTACTAAAGTGTATAGACGAAGGTTTAAATCATAATTTTATCTTTTACTAACTAATATATGTAGCTTTTGATGAACTTTCTGAAGATGGTAATTAGCTTTACTGGCAAAGTGCTTATTTATAGATCGATTTAATGTGTGGTGCAATGAAGCCCCATTGGTGAAAGTGCACTCATGTCGAGCTTCCATTAATAATCGTAAATTGAAGCATGAAACTTTTAATTCAACTTTAGCTTCTCCCTCTCCCGAAGCTTTGGCTGGTTACGACGTAACTGTTTTGGTTGCCACTCTACGCTTGTTCCTTTTGGAGCTTCCTGATAGTCTCATTCCAGGACATTTATACGAAACCCTAAACACGGCATGCTCAGAAAGTAAGCTGGATATCTGGCCATGACTCATTTCTTTAGCTGACGACAACTTGAGGTGGGACTCTATTACTTCATGTCTCGCCGAACTGTCTCTCCCTCAGCGGGCAACCCTCAATGCTATTATTTCCCGCCTCCGGACGTAAGCACCCATTGTATGACAACTAACCATCTCAGAGCTAGCAAGGGTCTACAGCAAAGCGATGCCTCCTTCTATCTTCTTCTATCAACATATGCCAACTGCATCATGAGGCCTCCTCCTCAGTTTAGTGCACATGCCTTTCACCACCGACATCCCCAACGAGTTCTTAAAGATTTATTATTACATCCGGAAGGCTTAGTGTCCACTCCAGACGATAAAGAACTCTCTGATTGGCTGATTGCCTCACCACAACTCTCGAAGCAAGTCTCAGAACAATCGCTTGGCGCAAACCTCCCAGATCCCGTCAAAAGTGACGCTCAAAACAAAGGAACTTCGATTGAAACTATTTCTGGTGTGTCTGAAAAGATATCCGAAGATGATGACTATCTCGATCTAGATTTGGCCCACTTGGATGATGCTGGCCAAGATTCTGGTGCTGAAGTCAACCTTAAAGACGATTTTTTCGATATATAGCCACGCATTCTTGACCACTAAATCCAGTTTTCAATTACTTGTCATTGCTATGTTAAACATCCTTTGCATATTTTGCCAAATCAATAATAAGCTGGTTCTCTTATTTGTAATCAAATTTTTAGGGGCTGCTTTAGTAACTCCAGGTATTGTGAAAAGCCAAGCATTACTCTGTAGCTATCGGCTGTAAATATTGAATCGAAATCAACCCCCAAGACGAATGATTAAAGTCGGCAACAGCTATATCTGGCTTCTTTTGCAAGGTCATAAACCTTGTACCAACCGTCTCAGTAGCAAGAATGATTGAACTTACAACTTCAATAGACCATTTAGTATAATATCTGTGCAAAACCCCAACTATACTATTGTAGAGTGAAAGCTGGAGGAACCTTCAAAAAGTAAGAAATACCAAGACCCTGCAACCTTGAGAGGTCAACAAATAATTTATAGGGGTTCCAACCCATGGCTTGCTGAAATAAAGTAGCCAAGAGTAATTCATCGTAAATGATGGAGTTCCAATGACCATCTTTCTTGGCGCTCATGCGATGCTGTTAAAAAAACCTTGGCATGAAGCCGATCCGATTTAAATGACAACCTTTGCGTTTAAAATGTCCCGGCCCTTTCTTTGGATCGGAAAATTACATCCCATCTCCGACGGCAACTTAGGATTGAACCCCCTTATCCGGATAGAACCGGGTGCATTCGTTTATCTATGATCTGAAATCGTAAACAACTTTGGGCCAAAGTAATCACATGGCTATAGACTTTCAAAACATGTGAATCTAATCTTTTCAGTTAATCTAACGCTACTTTATGATTAAGGTACTTTGGCTATGCCAGGACGCAATGAATCAAAGTTCACAGAGACCATATAGATAGGAGACTTTAGACTTGAAGATGCCAATTCATTATCATTGATGCTAAAATGTAGCATACAATTGTATCGTCCAACATAACTCTATTAGGGAGATAAAAAAAAACTTCCTTTTAAAATAATTTATGAATAAATTATAAAGGTGAACAGTCTGATCCACAATATTCTAAATAGCAGTTTGCCTCATCGGCACTAAGGGAGACTTGATTAAACATGAAGGTTAAGACAGGCTCAATCTTCAAATGGCGTGAAATACCAATAAATATTTCATGTATTAGTAGCATTCTGGATAAAACTTAAGGTGCTAGGATTTGTTACTTTAAAAACTCCAAAGTTGGAATGCATAGTTTCGACAAAGTATTGCCGGGGCTTGAGCTCTAAAAAGTGAACAGATTACATCGTTGGAAATATTTAAAAAGAGAATTTCCGATTGCACGTTGCGGCAGCAGCATCGAAACGATCTAATCTGAATCTGATCCATAGTCAACCAAATTCAATGCACCAACGGGTTTGGCGGGCGGTGGCAGTGATTTTTCTGTTTGCTTTTGAGGTAAGGTGGGGGTTGTTTTGACTGTTGTACTTGTAAAACTTCTGGGTGGTTGGGATTTATGCTGTATTATTCCGGAAAGTTTCGTTTTCAGGGAGCATTGCTTTTTTGCAGGCTTCTCCGAATCGGCTTTTGGTTCAGAGAAAGCTTTATTATCGCCTTCTATTAAGTTTTTTAAAGAGGATTCAAATTGTTCTGATGACATCTGATTTCTTTTTGCAACGTCTCTGTTAGTTGATTTAAAGGTGTTAGAAGCAAAGAATAAATTCATGTATGGCATGTAACCAACTTACTTCTTGTAAATTTTTAAAGCCTCTCTCTCAGCAGAATCAACCTCCTCTTTTCTGCGCTTTTCCTTCATGATGATTTCGTTTAGAAACTCAGACTCATCATCGTCAATCCGATGAATTAGATTTCCTACATACCAGTTAGGAAGGAGCTTATTAAAAAGGTAAACTTACCAAGTTTAGATGCTTCTATGAAGGCCTCTTCCTTAAGTTGCCGCTGTTCAGCAAGCCGTTCATAAAGGGTGCGAGGATCGTACGGTTTTTCGTCGTCTAAAAGTCTTGTAAGCGTTAGATGACTTTGGAATGAACCTCCAACGTTTTCACGGTTCTTCCGTATTTCTTCGATAGAAGACTCAGTAACGAAACTACGCAAAGTGAACTGTGAGGGATCCATCTGAACAAGAGGGTTAAATATCATAATCAGACAATGCAAAGAAAGGGTTCCTTAGGCATTAAAGAGGGAAGCAATACTTGAAAGCCAAAATATAATTAATAAGTTGAAGGGGTCTAATAAAGCGCAATCAAAAAGGCATAGCGAAAATTTGACTAAAACTGGAAGTAAATGCGCAATAGAAGGTTTATGAAAAATACCGGGAAAACTCTAGAGAGGTAACCGATCTTTTCGCTGTTTCAAAAAGGCATTGCAAAAGAATACCATAAAAGGGAAGGGAAATCGGGTCAGATATCAAAAGCTAAATTTAAGTTAAATTAACAAGACAGTCAAGTATCAAAAGTCAAGAGGACCAGACAGCTTCGAAACGATAAAGATGTGAGTATAAAGGTGGCCAGAAAATCATATAGCCAACCTTAATCTTTTAGTCGGTCCTGAGATATTACTGCACAACAGAAAGGAAAACAACAATTCGGTTAGTGTTGGTGACAAGTAGGACTATCGATCCCCATCCGAAATCGTTTAAATTCTAAACTTAAGCATGGCGGCTTGAATCAAGTCGGATGTGGATTAAGTGCCTTAGCTGGGATAAGGGGTTGGTTGTACAGATTGGATATGGGCACATGATCCATAACTTTTGTAGGTGGGGAATAAAGTGTGGACTTTGTAAAATTAAACCTGGATTGTGCAGATGAATCCAAAGTTTTAAACTGTCCTGGTTGCCAGTGCCTTTCTCAGCACCAACCCAAAGTATATTTATGTATAAGCCAAAATCTTGGGGCTGACCCCCTGAAAAGGCTTCAACTTGGAAGAGGTCTTTATCCACTTGGCTCAAATCCCTCAGGCAAGGTGTCAGGATAAGGGATTGAGTCAATGTCAAAACAGCAGGATTGATCCGCCAACAAGGTTCCAACTAAGCAGGTTTGTGACCTGCAATCCAACTTCCCTGGGACCCTGTTCCCAAATGAGGAAGTCAGCTCGAATTCCTAAAAGCGACATGAACAAATGATGATCCTATTCAGTGGATGGCTCGATTTGGCGCCTGACCCTTTACCAGGATCAGGCCACCCCCTTCACCATCCAACTGAATGATCTACATAATATGTTTCTCTTAAAATGATTTACAACAACTATATGATCACTAACTCCAAATAAAGATAATTATCTAGTTTTCAATATTTTTTTCCCTTGTAACTCTGCTAAAACAGCACAGTTACGACATTGGTAGCAGAGGTAGGTTCTCCATCCTACTTTCTTCCTCAAAATTCTGCCTGTTGTCCATACTCACCGCGGTCAACAAATCTATGAAAGAATCATGTTTGGCCTCCCCCTTAGACTGGACACCCTACACACCGGGTACCAAAATACCAGAAGGTTTTGTACTGTACCAAAACATGGTTATGTCGGTCCCCGCCTTTAATGCCCTATCAGCGCAAGGGTTCTTTCAAGCATCTACCACCACCCCTTGAGTGACAGATGAAAGTATCATGCCTGCTCATGTAGCCCAGCACATGTGCAGTGCCGCCTTGGAGTCATTCACTTTAGCCAATGACAACAATGCCACAGCATGGATACAATTGGCACAAAACAAATTGGCGCAAATGGAATGCCCCAAAGATTCTGTATTGCAGAGATATCCATACACCTTACACATGACACAGGTACATGGTATGACAAATGGCATGAAGACCACACTGAGAAAGACTGGGACAGCTTAAAGCGGGACTTCTTAGCAAGATTTGTAATAAAGGATATCACCCTCATGATCATATGTCAAGTGAAGAACCTGACCCAGGCTGGCACAGTAAAAGAACTCACCTGCACATACAAGGAGCTTTGCCTACGGGCACCTTCAGACATGGCATTTGAAAATCCAGCTACACACCTCATGTACTATGACACACTCAAGCAGCACGTGATGAGACACGTCAATATGGACCAAGTAAGCAATCTGCAGAGTCTCTACTGTGAGGCAGAGAAGGCAGAGCAAACGTCAAATGCCTTCCACAAGGCTCAGGCTGGAAAAAGAGAGAGACCCAAGGACTCTCATCTGTCAGGTTGCGCTAATTGCCCTCCGCCTGGCAACAGCAGCAACAACAACAATGCCGTGTTTGGCTCCTGGGGACAACATCCAGGAGGACATAGCGGGAAATCTTTATAACAAAATATTTGAGGTTTGAAGCTAGCCTTGGGTTAGCCTTCAGGGCAAAATTAAGGGCACATACCTTAATTTCCTGGAATACAAGATGTGAAATTCCTTTTGGAAAAAAGGACAGAAAAAAGCTTGAATATTATTAATGTCATGGTAGATTCCATAATGCCAGGTATTGTCTGTCCAAGTATGAAGGCTCAGAAGGCCAGAAAACCTGTATCAAAATTGACCAAGTTAACGGATTTAAACAAAATGGTTGATCAAAAATGGGTCATGGCTGCTCCAGTCCGCCAGCTGAAACCAGCTCCCCCTTTCAAACTGACATTAATAAATCAACGTAATATGAGGGTCACCCAATATGAGCTTGTTAATCAGTATGGTCGTCAGTGACTAGTCACGCAAGGGTTCTTTGCAACCTGGACCAGATACTTACTTGGCGACGTGGAAAGAATAGAAGGTCAAGATTCAGGTGGTATTGCTTAGTCAATTTTTCTGATATATATTGAATAGTTTTCCCTGTTTCAACTCTAAGAGTTGAGTCCTCCTAAATTTACTCAATAAAAATCAATTATCCCAAGTTCTAAATTTTAAATTTTTAAAATGCATCCTGTGATTGGGTTGTTATGGTATATCCTGTACAATCTGATTCTGAACTGAATCATTTCAGAAAGATGGGGCCCAGCATCTGGAACTTTGTTGTCAGCGGCTCCAAATGTCAATTTCATGCCAGCCAATTTTGTAGCTCCTCCCCCCATTCTTGAAACTGAAAATTGTGTCCCTTCTCAATGTCCAGAATTCTACGCTGAAGATGCATTGATGCTTATCCAGGTCATTTATCTTGGCTTACTCTGGTTAGGACAACTGGTTCTACTTAATCCTGGAGTTACAATTGGAAATTTCACAAAAAAATATCTGAAGCTGTGTTGGTGGTTAATAATCAATTCTATGTGGATTTGGGTGGTAATTCCCCATCATTTAGAAACGGCTTCATATTATCCAGTGATTTCCATCACATTACTCAACTCTTCTACGTCTGAGTTTTTGAAAGCAGTTCATCATGAATCTGTGTTTCTTTTCTCCTACTCTGTCAAGATTTCTGCGTTTGCTATGTTTATTTGCATCAGTTCATTTCTGAGTTTTCAGTTTGGGCTTTTCTTTAATTTGTGGTTTTCATCTCCGGTTGCAGTTGTAGAGACTGGATCCTCTGTTTTCTATTTTCATTGTGTCATGTTATTTTGGCGTCCAGATTATTTTCCTGCTCCACTCACTGATGAAATTTCGTGTGAATTTTTGTCAGCATTATCATTTTATTCTGGCTCTAGCCTTAGTCACAAATCCCAAGTTTACCATGTGATGACAAAGGTTTCTGAAGATGCCCGTGAATGGTTGTTGTCCGCGGTGAAGCGCAATCCACGTGTTTTAACTGAGAGTGCATCTTTATACCCCCTGTTAAAAAATTTGTGTGTATCTATTGAGGAGCTCAAAGTATATTGTAAGCTGTACGCCTTCCATCAGGGTACAACTCTGCTTTTGGTATTCCTTCCTCAGTTTCTTGCCTACTGCTGTACAATTGATGTTCCTGAGGTGAATAAACTCTCAGCATTATGGTTAGAAGTTGACCAGACTGTCCAGGATTTGGCGGTTTGGGATTCCCCGTTAACTACAACTGAGGCCCTGGTAAGCCAAATTCTTTCTCTGGTCTTAAATCTGTCTACTTCCAAACAAGGTACGTTGGTGATTGAAGATAAGCCCGCTGTGTGCTCCTGGTTTTCTGGTTCTGGTCCTGCAATAGTTCCTTCCAACCAAAGCCAGGATTGTTCTTCCCCTAGCTTGTCTCAGCTACAATTGGCAGTGGTGAACAAACCTGGTGATGTGAAGGAGGTCCCTGTAGTGTCTGGTCCTGATAGTTTCTTGGCAATGCTTCAACATATTGTACCTGCAAAATCTTCTATGATTACGTCTGAAGAGTTGCCCCTTGTTCCTATCAATTGTGATAACCCTGTTCTTCTGGCTGCTGTCCAAGAAATGATCAAGTGTTACTTCCAGGAGCATCCTGCCTCCTTAACTGCCGTCTGTACCACCAATGAAAAACAAGACCCTGCCAAGATTGCTACCTTTGCTGCAAATAAATCTACTTCTGGTTACTTCTTGCTCTATGGTAGCATTGATAATGGTCAGACTATCTATCAGCCAGCTGTTTTGTTGGATACAGGTGCTTCTGAAAATTTCATGAGTGTGGAGACTGCCAACTTGCTACAACTCAATTACCACCCAGGAATGCTTGTTAGGGGTGGGAACTGTCAAACTTTTCCCTCTTTCCAGCTGAAGAAGCCAGTTACTTTTGTAGTTGCGGGTCAGTTCTTTACTGCAAAGTTTTCTGTTTGCTCTACCCTGGTGTATCCTATCATTTTGGGAGTGAGTTGGTAGAGAGATCATAATGTATCAACCTTACTGGAGAAAAATGAGCTGCAGGTGGAACATTCTTTGGGTATAACTATTTGTATTCCGCTGTTGGATATGTCTACATTGGAGCAATCATCACAGACCATATAATCATTTCCTGTCCCTGTCCCTGTAAGTTTGGATTTACCAGCATGCTTACAACCCTGGTCTGCAGCATTTGACGCCACCAGAGGTGAGGTCCTTCCCAAGCACACTCAGTTTGACTTTGACTTTAAGGTTACTGTTGATCTGATTAGAATTGTGTCTCCTATTTACCCTTTAACCTTGAAGGAAGACACATGTTTGGAAGAGTGGACTTGTGACATGTTGGCAAAAGGCTACATTTTTAAGAAGGCTTTGTCAATCTGCTCCCTGTTATTGTTTGTTCAGAAGTCTGATGGGTCCCTTTGTCCTTGTGTTGACTACAGGAATTTGAATAACATTACAATTCTGGATTCTTATCCTTTACCCCTCAAAGCACAGATTTAGGTGTGTTGAGAAGGCTAAGGTATTCTCAAAACTGGATCTGTTGAATGCTTTCAATCAAATCAGGATGGAAGAAGGAATGTAATGGTTAACAGCATTCAGAACAAAGAAGGGTATCTTCCAGTTCTGTGTAATGCCTTTTGGATTGAAGAATGCCCTGGCTTGATTTCAGTGGTTAATTGATTCAGTCCTGGGGGATCTCCTAGGTGTTTACGTCATCACATATATGGATGATATCTTGGTGTTTTCTCCAGATGAGGAGTCTCATAAGGCCCACTTGTTGGCAGTTGTAGAGCGCATTCTCCAGGCAAACTTGATCATCAAGAGGAGTAAGTGTGAATTCTTTAAACATAAGGTTACCTTTCTGGATAATATTATCTTTGAGGATGGCCACACCATTGCCCCTGACAAGGAAGCTGCGGCTTGAGAGTATGCTACGCCTGTGACAGTATCCCAACTTCATAGTTTCTTGGGTACATGTACGTTCTTGAAGAAATTCACCCCCCACTTGTCTGAGGTGGCCGCTCCTTTTTATTTGGCTAGTAGAAAGACAACTTTAGTCTGGACGCCTGAGTGCACAAGTGCCTTCTCAGCAGTCAAGGCTCTTTTGTTGTCCTCCCCAGTGTTAAGACATGTGGATCCTGAGCTTCCTTTTGTGGTTTCCACTGATGCATCTAAATACGCTGTGGCTGGTGTGCTGTTGCAGATGGCTAGTGATGGGATTGAGAGACCTGTAGGGTATTTCTCCCGGAAGATGGAGGCTTGAGAACACAACTACATGATTTATGACAAGGAATTGTTGGCTGTTGTGGAATTGTTAAAGCATTGGCATCACCATCTCATGTCAGCACGTCATCCATTTGTAGTAAGAACTGACCACAAAGCTCTTCTATACTATTGATAACCCAGGGGTTTGTTGGGTTGTCAATCCAGATGGCATGGTGACCTGTCAAGATACAAGTTCTGCTACAAGTTTATTAAGGGATCTGAGAATCACTTGGCCAATGCACTAAGCAGGAACCCTTCCCATCTCCCAGATGTTAGTATGGATGCCAAGTTTAACACACATATTATGATTTCAGACAAGGCTGTGGTGCCTTTTGTACTGCCTCTACCAGCTATGTTGGCTACCATGTCCTTAGCTGAGGGCGCAGACCTGGACTTGTATTCCAAGGTCAAGTATCTTCAACCTTTGTCCAAAGGCTATGGTATGCTATTAGAGCTAGCATGCACAAACCCAGTGGGTCAGCCTCAGGGTTATCATAATATTGGTTCAGTCCTTTATCATCAAGGTTGCTTGTGGGTTCCTGAGGGCACTATTCAGGATGAAATCATGGAGGCTAATCATACCTGTCCAACAGCTGGTCACCCAGGGAAAAAAACAGTGGAACTAATCCGCCGCCAGTTTTCCTGAAAAGGTTTAACTGTGCAGGTAGCAGCCTTTGTTTGAGATTGCCTGGTATTTGTTTGATCCAAGGCCAGTCAGAACAAGACAACTGGGCTACTGGTTCTACTACAGCCTGATGTGGGACCCTGGACGTCTGTGTTGGTGGATTTAATTGGTGAGCTTCCCAATTCCAATGGGTTTAACACAATTATGGTGGTAGTCAATTGTTTCACAAAGATGGCACACTTTGTACCTTGCTCAGCCACAATTACTTTGGTGGAAACAGCTAGGTTGTTTGTGAATAGAATCTTTTCCTTACATGGCATCACAATGGAGATTGTAAGTGACCATGGTCCTCAATTTATTGCTCAGTTCTGGGAAGCCTTTACTGGAATTCTTAGAAAATTATGCCGTTCTACAGCCTTTCACCCCCAATCTGGTGGACAAACGGAGAGGGTAAACCAAAGTTTGGAGGTCTACCTACGCTGCTACACAAATGCGCAGCAAGATGACTGGTGTGATAATCTACTCATGGCAGAGTTCACATATAGTAACACCCCGCACATGTCAACTCAAGTATTGCCATTTTATGCCAATGTGGGTTACAATCCTTCTTCTAACATGGGCCCTTGTTTGGTTAATAATGTGGAAGCTACAACTGATCAAGCCGCTGCATTGAAGCGGGTCCATCAGGAGCTCCAAGTTACTCTCGCCACTGCCGTGACAACTTACAAGGAATACACAGATTGTAAGCGCCAGGAGGGGCCAACTTACAGGCCAGGTGATCTAGTCATGGTTGATGCTTGCAATATGAAACTTAAGGTTCCCTGTTGTAAATTAGGTCCCAAGCAAGTTGGTCCCTTCAAGGTAGAACATCAGATTGGTCCCTCTGCCTATTGGCTAGATTTACCTCCTGCTTTCAAGATTTTCCATACCTTCCATGAATGTCTTCTTACTCCCTTCAAAGGAACAGAGACTCCCTCTTCCCAACCCATTCTTGTGGAAGGTGAACCTGAGTATGAGTTAAATTGTATTCTGGCTTCCTGCAAGAACCACCGCTGTTTGGAATATTTGGTGTCTTGGAAAGGTTATCCTGATTCTGAAAACTCATGGGTTCCCCACTACAATTGTTCAAATTCCTCATATCTGATCTGTGAGTTCTACAAGTGCAATCCCACTGCTATTGGTCACCCTGAACTTGCCTTAGCTGCAATGAAACTCCCACCTGCACATAAGAATTTCTCCTTATCTCATCTCCAGATGGTGGTATTGTGCCCAGGGCTAAAGCAGAGGGTAATATCACAGTAGATTCCATAATGCCGGGTATTGTCTGTCCAAGTAAGAGGGCTTGGAAGGCCAGAAAACCTGTATCGAAATTGACCAAGTTAACAGATTTAAACCAAACAGTTGATTGAAAATGGGTCACAGCTGCTCCAGTCCACCAGCTGAAACCAGCCCCCCCTTTCAAACTGATGTTGATAAATTGATGTAATATGAGGGTCACCCAATATGAGCTTGTTAATCAGTATGGTTGTCAGAGACTAGTCACGCAGGGGTTCTTTGTAACCTGGACCAGATACTTACTTGGAAATGTGGAAGGAATAGGAGGTCAAAACTCAGGTGGTATTGCTTAGTCAAATTTTCTGATATATATTGAATAGTTTTCCCTGTTTCAACTCTAAGAGTTGAGTCCTCCTAAATTTACTCAATAAAAATCAATTATCCCAAGTTCTAAATTTTAAATTTTTAAAATGCATCCTGTGATTGGGTCGTTACGGTATATCCTGTACAATCTGATTCTGAACCAAATCATTTCAGGAAGATGGGGTCCCACATCTGGAACTTTGTTGTTGGCGCCTCCAAATGTCAATTTCATGCCAGCTAATTTTGTAGCTCCTCCCCCCATTCTTGAAACTGAAAATTGTGTCCCTTCTCAATGCCCAGAATTCTACGCTGAAGATGCATTGATGCTTTCCCAGGTCATTTATCTTGGTTTACTCTGGTTAGGACGGCTGGTTCTACTTAATCCTGGAGTTAAAATTGGAAATTTCACAAAAAATATCTGAAGCCGCGTTGGTGGTTAATAATCAATTCTATGTGGATTTGGGTGGTAATTCCCCATCATTTAGAAACAGCTTCATATTATCCAGTGATTTCTGTCACAATTAAAGCCAACACAAATGTGGATAAACTTGTCTTTATTAAGAGAAATGATTCTACTTAAATAGTAGACAAGGGACAGTGATCACTCATTAGATAGACAGAGTGGCCGAGGGGGTCATGTTGGGATGAGGTCATACCAGGATCAGACAAGGGAAGGTATGGTATTCCAAAATAGGGGAATATTGGTCCAGACCCATTTACAGAAAGCAAGGAATTCCCAAACTTGAAAGCAAAGCCAGTCAAATCTGTGCATTTATCATTATTTGAAGGCCATATCAAAATAGCATCAATGGCGCAATTTCTGACACCTCCCCCCTCAAGATTGGACACAGGAAATTTGATATTTGCAAAGGAATTTGGAATGGACCCGGGAAAAAGGACGTCCAGAGTACAGCAATTTCACAGTATACTCAACACCCTTTTTAAATGTGACTTTTCAGGGCCCAACCCAGAGGGAATCTAGCTTATGAGCTCTACCACCTGTACAATTCTGGTAGTAGAGAACCAGGTCACCTATTTGATACTCAGGGAGAGGGGCTCTAGTAGCATTGAACAGGGAGAGCTCCAGAGCCTTGACCTTGTAAGCAGTGAAATAAGCTGTTGCTTGGATGGCAATAATACAATTAGTTAAGTCTTTAACAAGGGACCTCAGGATTTTCAGACTCATCAACTTCAATCAAGGGGGGTTCCAAGATTGAGGGGGTGGCAGCCTCATGTCCATACAACATGGCAAAATGGGACTGACCAGTTACTCAGTGTCTACTGAGTTGGTAAGCAAAGAGGGCAGCAGGGAGGAACACATCCCAATTGACAGTGTCAGAGAGCGTGAGTTTCCTTATTATAGACACCAGGGTGGAGTTTGCTTGTTTGACAGTTCCATTAGTTGAAGGGTTATATGGCGCGGAGAAAGATTGGTGGGTACTCATAGCTTTGACAATAGACGTGATAAGGCAAGCATTAAAGTTGATGCCATTGTCAGAAAGCAGGACTTGAGGGAAGCCATATTGGTAGAAGATATCTTGCAGCAAGAAATTAGCAGTGGTCTTAGCAGTTATATCTTTTGTAGCTCTGGCTTCAACCCATTTTCTAAAATAGTCTATGGCAACTAAGATAAATTGACATCCAGACCTAGACCAAGGGAAAGGCCCAAAAGCATCAATACTCACAGTGTGGAAAGCATGCTTAGGGGGGATGAGCTTGAATTGGTGTTGGGAAGGGTGAGGGCATTGGAGTTGACACATATAACAGGAGGCAAGAACATCAGGGATCAGAAGGCGCATGTTCTCCCAGTAGAAGTTCTTGCATAGCCATTCATGGGTTTTGGCTATACCCCCATGCCCAGTGTCAATGTGAGCTTGGAGGATAATGGCTATCCTCATGCTAGGGCAAGTGTAGGGTAGATAGGCATTGTTGACTTTTTTGAAAAGCTGCCTATCTCAAATTACAGTGTCCTTGGATAGGGCTTGTAGCACCAGTCAAATGTCTTCTGGATCAGGGGTCCAAGAGTCAGGGTACCCTAATAATTTGTATAGGCAATCAGCATCAGCGGGGTGGATAGCTAGTATTGGCATCCTTGACAAGCCATCAGCGTTCTGATGTTGGGCCCCAGGACGGTGTATCACAGTGAAATTGTACCCTTGCAGACACAGAGCCCAATGTGCTAGTTGACCTTCAGGTTCCTTTAGTTGTTGTAGCCATTTGAGGGAGGATTAATCTGTGACCACTGTGAAGTGGGTCCCATAGATGTAGTGCCTGAACTGTTTTACAGCATGCAGCACTGCCAGACATCCTTTTTCAGTAACACTGTAGTTCTTCTTGTGTTTATTGAGGACCCGTGAAGAGTAGGCTATTGGTCAATTCACGCCTTTGTTGTCAAGCTGGGCTAAGATGGCACCCACAGCTACTCTGCTAGTGTCAGTATACAAGATGAACTCTTTATCATAATCAGGGTAGACCAAGATAGAAGCCTCTTTGAGCTTGGCCTTCAACGCTTTGAATGCTTGTTGCTGGCTGTCAGTCCACTCAAAGGGGACGTTGTGAAGCAGTTGGACAAGGGGTTCACTCAGTTCAGCAAAATCAGGTATGAACTGTTGGTAGTAGCCCATCATACCAAGGAATACTAGGACCTCTCAAAGATTTGTGGGAGGTAGCATCTTGTTGATGGCTTTCACTTTATTATTCATGGGGCAGATTCCCATTTGGGTGACCTCATGACCTAAGAACTTGAGTTGCTCTTTAAAGAAGAAGCACTTGGAGGGTTTGAGCTTCAAGCCAGCTTTGTGGATCTTGATGAAGACAGCCTTGAGGTGTTCCAAGTGGTTGGTAAAGGTAGTGCTGAATAAAGTGATGTCAGCAAGGTACACGAGGACACAAGAGAGCTTTAGATCTTGTAGGATGGAGTCCATAGCCCGTTGAAATGTAGCAGGGGCATTGCAGAGTCCTTGGGGCATATAAGTGGGTTCAAAAAGGCCTTATGAGGTGATAAGAGAAGCTTTTTCTCTATCTTCAGGAGATAATTCAACTTTCCAGTATCCAGAGGCTAGATTCATGTCTGAGAAAAACTTGAAACTACCCAGCTGTCTGAGAGCATCGTCAATTCTGGGCAAGGGGTATGAGTCTTTCTTAGGGAGAGAGTTCAGGTAGCAATAGTCCATTACAATGTGATGTCCTCAATTTTTCTTCTTGAGGATCAGTAACAGGGAGGCCCAAGAGCTCTGAGAGGGAGCTAGTAGCCCAGCGTCTAAGAGCTGCTTAAGCTCCTTAGATACCTGAGCATCATCTATCCTACTATGGCGGTATGGTTTGGCACAAAAAGGGGGTGCATCCCCAGTATCAATCTGATGGATGACTCCTTTAGCCAGGCCATAGTCCGTAGGTCCAGAGGCAAAGATGTCACTAAACTGATTGAGCAGGTCCAAAATGTCTTTTTGTTAGATGGGAGACAATTGGGGGAAGTTGGCAGCGGTGAATAAGGAGAGAACTTGAGGATTGTCTTCAGGTAGATTGAAATCACTAAAAGTTCCAAAAGGGTAGAGGGATGCCACCTGTTCTGCCCCCAGTATTTGACCATGCCCTATAACCTGGCCTTGGGTCACCTGCATGGGCAGGGCCGTCAGGTTAGCAAGCAGTAATTGTACAGGCTCTTTATGGGTTCAATCTAGAATCCCAGGACACAGGCGGGGTTCTTTACAGCTTAGGGATTCAGGGGAGTAGAGTTCCAAGAACAACTTTTCAGGTAGTTCATAAGAAATCTGAGAATCAATCACCACCTGGGAGCCCAGAGGAATGATGATAGCTTCTGGGGAAATAAGAGGTACCCCTTCTTCCGCAGGGAAGGAAAGAGGAGGGGTGTACATGTTGGAGGAGTGAGTCCTATACTTGAGAGAGAAGATACCTGTGGGGTACTCAAGCACACAAGTTTTAAGACGTTTTCCTGGGAGGTGCGGAAGTTCCTCAAAAATCAAAGGGACCTCATATCCTAAGAGCAAAAGATATCCATCTTGTAAGTTCACAATCCTGTTATACTCTTGAAGGAATTGTGTACCAACCAAGAGGTCATAGCTTTTGTTTTCAAGGACTAAAGTGGGGGAAGCAATGAGGAGTTTACCAAACCTCATGGATAGAGCGGAGTAGGCACCAATGGCCCAAGTTTGTGCCATGCCAGCTGTGCCATACAACTGAGTGTAGTTGAGGTCAGGGGCCAGCTTAAGTTTCTTAATTAGTTTTGAAGATACTATGTTGACTGGAGAACCCATGTCCAGGATGGCTTTGATTTTAACCTTTTGGATTGATACTTCCACGCATGTTGTATCTTTCCCAAAGGGGGACAAGACTGCCAACACATTTTGTGCAGCTTCTAGCTGCTTCTCCCATTTAGCTAACATGCACCTTAAGGCAGGAATCTCCTTATACACAGTCTGCAGTGGGAGAGATACAGTTACGTTTTGGAGGAGAGCGTCAGCTAGCTTGGCTGCTTCCTCAGAAGAATCAACCAAGACAGGAGATTGATGAGCTTGAGCTAGGTAAGGATAAGCCACCATGGCTTTGGCTTCACTTGAAGGTGCTTGAGAAGTGGTGGTGGTCTTCCCAGAGCAAAGCTTGTACAGGACAGAGACAGTTTCTGGAACAGCCAGAACAGAACAGCCATAACTATCAGAATCTTCACTATCAGAATCTTCAGGGTCTGAATAACTGGAGAGATTGTGGAATAGGTGAAGAATAGTTGGGCCAGAGGAAGACAGAGCTTCCTCATCAGAAGGAGGATCAGAGGGAGACAGGGGAGATTGGTCAGCAGAGAGCGTCTCCATCTCTAAGCTGACCTCTCTTTTCCTGCCTGTTCCTTGAGATCATAACCTTCCACTTGGGGATTAGTGCAAGTATGCAAGTGGTGCCCTATTTGGCCACAGTTATGACAACCTTGCCTCTTAATCTGTTCACCTGCACCCAGCGTTATAATGTGCGGCGTACAAGAGGTAGTCCCAGCATTACTGGCTTTATTTTTACATACTGCTGTACCCCCATGGGTCAAATGCATGTCTTGAAAGAGCGTCTTAATACTCTTCATGGAAGTGAGTGAAGCCTTGTGTGATTTAAAGTATAGGCATAGAAGCTGGTTCACTTTCAAAGCATTTGAACAAGCTGTGTAAGCTTCCCGGGGGTTAACTGTTGACTGGTGATTAACTGTTGGCCTTCAATGTAGAAGCAATCTGCAACATCAGCCAGGGTTTCCTTGGGCTTAAAGACAATGTGCATAAATGCATCCTTCTTGACCTCCAAGCTGAGATCCCCTCCAAACTCCTCAATAAGGAGGCGCTTCATGTCCTCCTAAGTGACAATGAAGAGGAGTTTGGGGACCATCACTTCTTGGCATGTGGGATGGAGACAGGTGAGGATATGTTCCTTTTTGAGTTCATCAGTAGCCCTATGCATTGCAGTCTCATAAATTGTTATAAAGGCAGCAATGGTAGAGGTTTTAGGATCAAATATCTGTTTGAAGGCCGGCTTGTAATTCAGGTTGATGGACAAGGAAGAGGACTGACTGTTGTCACCTGGGTTGAGGACGTTAATGTGAGAATTGTCCTCAAACTTGGATTCAGCAGCAGGCTGTCTAGCCCAGAGAAGTCAAAGGCTTTCATCTAGGGTATCTAAGGTAAAGCTTTTCTGTCCACTAATATCTCTAGTGGTGGTGGCAGCAACTCCAAATTTGTCAATCTTAATTTGTTGCACCAATAAGGTGCCAGCAATCCCGTTGAGGCAAGTGGTCAGGGAAGTGGTCTGAGCAACCAAGAGGATGACCTGTCCATTAATTGTCTTGGTAAAGCAGGAGAGGTTTTTTAACTCTCTTTCCAATGCGTCCTGTCTATCAGCAACATCATTTGTTACTTCTGCAAGCTGATCCAGTGCATGTGCGCAGTTGATCCGGGGTTGGCCTTCCAAACCAGGGCAGCAACCATGATTGTCCTGAGTGGGAGTATTAACAACTTCAGTTTCCTCTTCACCTTCAGACTCAGAGGACAAGTCCTCAGAATTAGAGAGGTGTTGCCTTAAATACTCAATTTTGTCTTGCAAAATAGCTACTTGATCAGTGAGCAAAGCAATGCAAGGGTCAGGCATAGGTTTGACTGGAGAGGGGTTCTGAACAGAAGATTGACGCCAAGTGGTAGCCTTGAGCTCAGCCATTGCTTCCCATACCTTGGATTTAAAGTTAGATAGGACCTCAACAGGAGGAGCGGGAGGAGTCACCTTGATAGATGCTACTCTATCATCCACATAACTTTGAACTTGGTATAGAGTGTCACCTAGTTCAGCCTTATCCAGACCATATTGATGCTGTAGATAGCAGCCCCAAGTATCAACATGAGCTCCAACCAATTCAAGTTGAGAATTAATATGTTCTTGGAATCAGTTAAGTTTGCTAACCAGAGTCTCAAAATCCTGGCAATGCTTTAGCAGAGAGGCCTCAATTTGTCCACGCCACGCTGCTTGATGCTCATCCAATTTGCATAGTTGATCCTTGATGTATCTAGAGAGCAAGGAACAAAGGGAATTCAGTGAGGCAGTCAAGTACTTCTGGAAGGCCAGCAAGTTGCGCTGGTTATAGGAAATACACACAAAGAGACTGTGGGACCATTCTTGATATGCCATATTCTGAGCATGGTTGTTTGAGACAGCGGTGGCTACAGAATTTATAAGTTGATTTTGGGATCCTAATGCAAGTTGATGGTGAACCAGGGCAGGTTGGATAAACTGGTTGACCAACACGCCAATTGTATCTATGGACTCCATCAGCGCAGGGAAAGACCAAAGTCCAAGAGGAAGGAATACATATCTTCAGAAGCATATCTGGGACAGAGACCAGGGATAGTATGCATTGTCACAGTGCCAGAGTAGAGCAGGGAGCGGGCAACAGCATAAGCTTGCTTGTAGTTGAGAGAGAAAGATTGAAGGGGGCCCACACGGGCCCGGGGGACAGCATCAAGATCATGGGAGTTGAGTGGGCATCAGTGATGTCTTCTTCTAGAGGAGGACTAGAAACTTTAGGTTGCTTGGTTACTTCAGAAACAAAGGGAGAAGGATCAGAGAATGTGCATGGGAACAGGGTAACCAAGGAGCTTGCAGCCCCTGTAGTGAGCACCATTTTGTTGTGTTTGGCTCCTGGGGACAACATCCAGGAGGACACAGCGGGAAATCTTTATAAAAAAATATTTGAGGTTTGAAGCTAGCCTTGCATTAGCCTTCAGGGCAAAATTAAGGACACATACCTTAATTTCCTGGAATACAAGATGTGAAAGTCCTTTTGGAAAAAATGACAGGAAAAAGCTTGAATATTATTAAAGCCAACACAAATGTGGATAAACTTGTCTTTATTAGGAGAATTAATTCTAATTAAATAGTAGACAAGGGACAGTGATCACTCATTAGATAGACAGAGTGGCCGAGGGGGTCATGTTGGGATGAGGTCATACCAGGATCAGACAAGGGAAGGTATGGTATTCCGGAATGGGTGGATATTGGCCCAGACCCATTTACAAAAAGCAAGGAGTTCCCAAACTCAAAAGCAAAACCAGTCAAATCTTTGCATTTATCATTATTTGAAGGCCATATCAAAATAGCATTAATGGCGTGATTTCCAACATAGACCACCTCAAAGCTGCCTTCCTTAAAATTTGAGAGGCAGGCCTGAAACTCAAACCCTCTAAATGCTCTTTTTTCAAGGAGCAACTTGAATTCTTGGGCCATAAGGTCACCCAAACTGGAATACACCCTATGAATAATAAGGTGGAAGCCATTGACAAAATGCTGCCCCCCACAAGCCTACAAGAGGTCCAAGTGTTTCTTGGTATGATGGGGTACTATTGACAATTCATCCCTGACTTTGCTGAATTAAGCAAACCTCTTGTCCAACTCCTTTGCAATGTACCCTTTGAGTGGACTGACATCCAACAACAGTCTTTTGAAGCACTGAAAGCCAAGCTCAAAGAGGCTCCTATCCTATTCTACCCTGATTATGATAAAGAGTTTATCTTGTACACTGATGCAAGTGGAGTAGCTGTGAGTGCCATTTTAACCCAACTCAATGATGAAGATGTGGACCAACCTGTGGCCTATTCTTAACAAGTCCTCAACAAACATGAGAAGAACTATAGTGTCACAGAAAAGGAATGTCTAGCTGCTCTGCATGCAGTGAAACATTTCAGACACTACATCTACGGGACTCACTTTATGATAGTCATCAACTACTCCTCCCTAAGGTGGCTGCATCAATTAAAGGAGCCTGAAGGTTGACTAGCCCGTTGGGCTTTACGCCTGCAAGGATATGATTTCACTGTAGTACATTGCCCTGGGGCGCAACATCAGAATGCTGATAGTTTGTCAAGGATGCCTATTCTAGCCATCCATCCTGCTGACACTAATTGCCTATATGAATTGATAGGGTACCCTGACTCCTGGACCACCAAACCAGAGGAGATTTGTCTGGCACTGCAAGTCCTATCAAAGGATAATGTGATTTGAGATAGACAACTCTTCAAGAAAGTCAATACCGCTTATCTACCCTACGTCTGTCCTAGCATGAGGATTGTCATCATCCTCTAAGCCCACATTGACACAGGGCATAGAGGTGTAGCAAAAATTTATGCCTGGTTGTGCAAAAAATTCTATTGGGAAAATATGTGCATCCTAATTCCTGACGTCCTTGCCTCCTGTCATTCTTGTCAGCTCCAATGCCCCCAACCTTCACAACATCAGTTCAAGATTATCCCCCTAAGCATGCCATCCACATTGTGAGTATTGATGCAGTTGGGCCTCTCCCGAATTCTAGGTCTGGGTGTTGCTTCATCTTGGTAGCCATTGACCACTTTAGCAAATGGGTCAAAGCCAGAGCAACAAAAGATATAACCGCCAAGACCACAGATAGCTTCTTATTGCAAGACATCTTCCACCATCATGGTTGCCCTCAAGTCCTGCTTTCTGACAATGGGACCAACTTTAATGCTTACCTCATAACGTCCATTGTCAAAGCTATGGGTACTCACCAATCCTTCTCTGCACCATATAACCCATCCACCAACGGGACTGTGGAATGGGCAAACTCCACCCTTGTGTCCATCATGCAGAAGCTTACACTCTCTGACACTGCTAACTGGGATATGTTCCTCCCTGCTGCCCTCTTTGTGTATAGACTCAGAAGACACCAAGTGACTGACCAGTCCCCCTTTGCCATGCTGTATGGGCAAGAAGCCACTACCCCCTCAATCTTGGGACCACCGTTGATGGAGGTTGATGCCTCTACTAATCC
Organism: Entomophthora muscae; assembly: GCA_014839935.2. Taxonomy (NCBI): domain Eukaryota; kingdom Fungi; phylum Entomophthoromycota; class Entomophthoromycetes; order Entomophthorales; family Entomophthoraceae; genus Entomophthora; species Entomophthora muscae. The sequence continues at coordinate 949,849 of QTSX02003553.1, forward strand.
TGAGGCCCATGTTAAGGACTTAACCAATTGTATCATTGACATCCAAGCCACTGTCTACTCTACTGCTTACAAGGTCAAAGCCCTGGAACTCTCACTCTCTAACGCTTCCAGAGCCCCCTCTCTGAGTATCAAGTGGGTGACCTAGTCCTCCACTATCAAAATTGTACTGGGGTGTGTGCGCATAAGCTAGACTCCCTCTGAGTTGGACCTTGTGAAGTCACCTACAAGAAGGATGTCAAGTATACTGTGAAGCTATTGTCCTCCATTCATCCTTTTGCTTGGGTACACTCTAAATTTCTCTTCAAATATCAACTCCCTGTTTCCAATCTTGAGGGAGGAGATGTTGTAAATTGTGCCATTAATGCCATTTTGATATGGCCTTCAAATAATGATAAATGCAAAGATTTGACTGGTTTTGCTTTCAAGTTTGGGAATTCCTTGCTTTCTGCAAATGGATCTGGTTCAATATCCACCCATTCTGGATTATCATACCTATCTGTGAATTATCCTGGTATGACCTCATCCCAACATGATCCTCTCTGCCACTCTGTCTACCTAATGAGTGATCATCAATCCTTGTCTACTAAATAAGCAGAATCATTTCTCCTAATAAAGACAAGTTTATCCACATTTTTGAGGGCTTTAATAATATTCAAGCTTTTTCCTGTCCTTTTTGCCAAAATGAATCTCACATTTTGTATTCCAGGAAATTAAGGTATGTGCCCTTAATTTTTCCTTGAAGGCTAACCCAAGGCTAGCTTTGAACCTCAAATCTTTTGTTATAAAGATTTCCTGTTGTGTCCTCCTGGATGTTGTCCCCAGGAGCCAAACACAACAATTATCCCAGTCTGACTCTTTTACAGTTTGACAGGTAATCCTTTATGTAAGCTTTGATGAGCTTGGATTCCAGGCAAACAATCTTGGCGTTAAACTTGTTGCCATCTGGTAATTACTTCCACATTTTTTTGCTTCCTTTAGTCTTAGCTGCAGACCATCTCTTTCATTCCATGGTAGTCTTATTTCAGTTGAAAGCCAAAAACACAAAGCATAAAAAGATTGAGGGGAAAGTAACCATTGTCACACATAAGTATCATTTTTATTAATTATTATCATGTTTCCATTATATACCAATTGGGGTACATTTGGCTGAAAACCCCTCCAGTTCTGGAATCTCACTTTGATTCCTATCACATGGTTTATGACATAGCAGCATCAACTAATCCAGATCTTTACCAAAAAGATTTTCACACTCTTAACCTATAAGAATGTGCCATAATACATTCCAAAATCACCTGATTCCTTCCGTGGAAATATATTGCTTTGTCTTGAAACATTCCAGACTTCTGGCGCCAAAACCCTGAGGAATATTCATATTCCTGATCCAAGCTATCCTTGTTCCAACTGGGAACCAGCTGATCAATCCTGAATGTATAGACACCATTGTCTATATTTAGTTATTTTTTGTATTTAATGGGGTTTTGCATTAAAAACCCATTAAAATGCTTTAAAACTTGAACCAGGTACCACTGCGGCGCCCAGGAATTTTCCCAGGCGGCGCCCCAGCGCCTGAAACATTCACTGGGCGACGCTTTACAAATCAATTAGGCAGTGCTTCTCACCTAATTAATTTTCCAAAACAGCGCTTTTAAACCTTAATTCAGGGGTTTAATTTTGGCTAACCTTAACCAAACTTCTTGACACAGTCAAGGCAATTAAACAATATAATTAAATCCTCATTAATTATATTCCCAGTATATATAATTAACCTTCCCAGTTAATTAGACGGTTTGAAGACAACAAGTCTTTACTTGACACAGTCAAGTTCATTTTGGCCCTATGATTAAATCCTCATCAATCATATTCCAGGGTATCAATTAATTAACCTTCCCAGTTAATAAATTGCGTTTGAGACACCTAGCCTCATAATCTGAATTGTTCAGATTATCCATTTCAGCCCTCAATCAGTACAGCCTAATTGATTCCTGGGTATCAATTAACCTCCATGGTTGATTAAACGGTTTGAGACACCTAGTCTCATAATCTGAATTGTTCAGATTATTCATTTCAGCCCTCAATCAGTACAGCCTAATTGATTCCTGGATATTGATTAACCTCCATGGTCAATTAGACAGTTTGAGACACCTAGTCTCATAATCTGAATTGTTCAGATTATTTATTTCAGCCCTCAATCAGTACAGCTTAATTAATTCCTGGGTAATCCATTACTACGCTGGAAAGTCTCTCTAAGGCCAATCCTATTGTTTTGAATTTCAACCTATGAAATTCATCACAATTCAACTTCTTTGTGAAACCACAGCCCAATGTGACTGTAGTACGGTCACAGGCATACATGCAATGGTATGAGATTAAATATCATAGTATCCTGCACTGGGTACTATTTACCCCATAGCTATGCATAATTCATTGGCATGCCAGCAGTGGCAGCGCCAATTGATTGCTCTATTTATAGCACATGAATAATGAGGTTGTCTGGCAACCTTTCATAGCAGAAATTTGCAGTGGCACCGGTGGGCTGTCAATATAAATTGACCACATTCCTCATTATTCTTAGAGAATCTTGTCATCTTCTTGGTGCCTTGTTATCAAACCTATTTTGCTTTGTAACCAACAGGTTGCTAAGGTATTTTTTAATAACTCTGTTTAATCAGGATTTGATCATTATATAATAATTGGGATGCTCCTGGTTGACCTAGCATCTGTTGACCTGAATCCAATTTGTCAATAGCTTCTGAGATCAATTAGGCTTGATTGTTATCTATCAGAAGCTTCTTCTATTAATGACTTGGAAGGTCATCACCATTTTATATAGGTAAGGCAAAGAAAATATAAATTCCTGACAATGTTGATCCAGACCTTGGAGAAAAGTACCAAGTACCAATCAAGCACTTGGGAAGACAACTTACCTGCTGTGTTGTGGCATTACCGGACAAAAGTACATGCAACAACGTTTCAGGGATCCACTCATTGGGAAGACTCTCTCCAACTGAATGAAGGAGAGCTCCCAAGTTGAATTTAACTAGAGTGGACCCTACTAGAATCCCTATCATTAACATGTGTAGAATGTGACCAAATAAGCGGAATCTCCCCAGGAAGGGAGTGAAGTGGCTTAGAAGATAATAGGCGCTGGTGTACCCCAAGACCAACCAGCGGGCCTTGGGGTGGATAATAGGTGGGAATTGTGCTGTTTCTACGTAAGAGGCATGGCAGTGACGTGGTCCAAAACAATACCAAATTGAGTCTTCTGATTTTTCAGTAGGAGTTGATTCGGGGGTTTCAAAGTTCACATTGGCTTGCCCATAACTGATTAACACACAAAAATCCCATACAAGGAAGATGGACTTCATGCTGCTGAAGGGGGAACCTTTTGAATCTACCAATCAAGTGTTTAGAGTTGAAAATATAGATTTATTGGGTTGATAGTAATAAGGAAATTATTGGAGCAATTTGCTCAAGGAAAAATATTCAGTTTAAATACTGAAGTAATTGGAGGAGGGAGCATAGTGGTTACCAGGTAATCCTGAAAGGGTAGTTTGGCCAGTATTGCCTTGCAGGTCTGCAGCAGCCTGCAGCCTGCAATGCAAGAAGAGGTAGGTTGGATTATTGAGCTGCAGTATTATTCTGGTCTCTGGTGGGGATGGTATTCTGAGCCTGGATGAGCAGTATTCTTTTGGCTTGGTTGTGTTGCCTTGATTGATTGGCTAGAAGGGTCCCCTGTACATTAGTGGTTGGCTGATCTGCATTTATTTTTGGTTTGACTGGCTGGTTTTGGGGGTTCAGAGCTTGTTTTTAATGTACTTTTGTTGCTGTTGTTGCTCTCTTCATCCTTGGCTCTGATTTTCAGTTTTAGAATAAGATTTATATTGAATTTTAAGTTCAATTGTTTGCTTTTGTTTTTGCTTTTGTTTTTAAAAGCATGTTCATTTATCAATTTTAAATGTGGATTTGGATTGATTGTTTTAACTGAATCAGATTGGTGATTAATTCTGGTTTCTGCATTTAAATTGTGTTTTCTGTGATCCAATTGTGTTTGAAAAGCCCCAGAAATAGGACAATAACTTGTGTAAGGGATAGAACCCCTTACACAACACAGCTTACATCATTTGAAATAATGTATGGGGTGAAGCCACCAACAGTAAAAAACATGATCTTACCTGCAACAAATTATGTGGACACCCACAGACAGGTGGCCAGAGCCAAGGCCAAGGAAGCAATCAAAACAAAGGCTAGAAGAATATGAGATACACAAGAATCCCAGTTTAACTTACCTATATTCAAAATAGGTCAACACATCTTTAAATTGAAGAACAACTTAGCAAACACCCACTCTGGGAAGTTTGTCACTAAGTGGTCAAGACCCTTCACTGTCTATTGACTAAGCAGTAACAATAAATATTACCTCAATAATCAGGAAGGCGTCAGATTCACACAGCCAATCAATGGCGCCCATCTGAAACACTATAACAAATAGTTTAGCAGCATATTGTGATGCCAAATTTGTATGGACAACGCATATCCAATATTGAGAAATTGCCATGATATACTATATAAGTCATGATTCCTTGAAATAAAGCATCATCCTATTGTTGAATATCATATATCTGTAATTCAGCATTACAGCAGCTAGCTGATAGGAAAATGTTTGCAGTGATGTTGAAAAGATGTTGTGAATTGGCCTGGTGGACGTCTTATGTTGCTTGGTAGAGTATAGTAATAGGCCTAAACACAAATTTGTACAGGTCCAATGACTCTGTAGTCTTTACCTTTAATTAATAGGCAACAACTGAGTTGAGTAAAGGAAAGAATTAATATGTGAAAAGTGTTTTTTATTTGGAAAAAAAGGAAGTTTATATACCATTCAGGCTGCACAATGGATGCAGAAGTGTTATTAACACCTGCACCATCGTTAGAAACATTACATGATCTTCTTATATCCACCAGGCTTTTGCATCTGTATTCTTTCCATCTTAGGACAATCCGGATGATCCAACAGAGAAGAGTGGGTGCGTATTACCCCAGAGTGGCTGCAGCTTGCAGCTATCCATTACAGAAGCTGCTAGTAATTCCCAAATCTGATCCCACTTGGATGTAATAGTACAGCCAACTTATTGTAATGTCCAAGATACAACTAGAATTACAAATCCGTTGGATCCAATGGATTTGGATGCAAACCAGTTTAGTCTTGACTATCAGGATTAATTCCACTGATAGCCTTGACCATTATACACATGCCGTCTAATTTACAACATTTCCCACCACTAGAATGGGCAAGGGTATAAATAGAGGGCACAGTACTCAAGGGCTGCATATGTCAGATAAAAAAACTAAATCACCAAGGGCTTCCAGAGTTACTACCATTAGAGACAGAGTGGCAGCCAGTAAAGCAGCCAGATTGAATAAAGAAAGGAGCGCCCAGAATAAGAGCCAGAAGAGGGCAGAACGGTTGGTTAAGTGTGTACAGGCTTCTCAGGCACAGGAGCCAGTGGTTCAACTAGAGGCTCAACAGGAGGAAGGGATCACCTGGTTTGATCTTTCCAGTGTTCTTGACTGTAAGGAAGCCAAGGAGATCAAACTTGGGGAAGGGCCCCACCTTCATGCCTTATTTCAAGAAGTGCTGAAGGATCTCTCTATGTTAACTCAAGCTAAAGTCAAGGAGGAGAATTTTTATCATTTCTGTTTTGACCAAGAAGCAGCACTAAAGCTTGCTGAGAGTCAACTTCAAGCATTTGAGTGGCAAGGGAAGAAGTTTTACCAGGAACAGATAGACCTTGTTTTGATGGTACTCTGGGGGATGATAAGGGCCTGGTGCCATGAAGGAAGAGTGGACATGGAGGTAGCCAGCTGGGTTGATAATGATTGTAAGAACTTTTGTATCCAACAAGTGACAGCTGGTCTGCTTACAGCCTTGAATCTTAAGAGCAATGATATGTATACTTGGTTGGCCTTGCTTGGGCACCTTCTCACAGCTCCTTTGGATAAGCTAGCGGTGTTTGAGGTAGAAGACGTTCCCATGTTGATAGAGGGACTCATGCGGGAAATCTACAAGCCAGATATTGCATTGAACCAAAAGTACTGGAGCAGAGAGCATCTGCTCTGGGATGCCTTGGTAGTGGTAATTGGATTCCCCATCTGGATGGGCCTCAACCAAGCACAGGCTTGGGATAAATACCCTGATTACCCTATTTTCCGCCTGTGGCACTTTAACGAGGACTATGTGGAGGAGTATATGGTAGCCTGTGTGGTCCTTTTTACAATGACTTGTCATTTAAAGGCAGTGGTCTCCAAACACTGCAAGTTCCAATAAAGCATTTTTTAGTATATATTCCTTGTTCCTTTCTTTCTGTGATGCAGACAATAACCCATGGCATTTTTTATTAGGCTTTTCTTTTTCTGGATTGTTGTCCTAAAGGGGGATTACTCCTGATCACTTGGAGCCATACACATGTATTGCACATGAACTCTGGTGACAAGTTGTCCAGTGGCAGGTTCCTTCAATGTATAACTATCAGGACCTACTTTCTGGATGACCTTAACAGGTCCTTGCCATAGAGAGGCAAGTTTGCTTTCACATCCATAGCCTCTGTTGCTATAGAAGTATACTAAGTCTCCAATTTGATAACTGGGGAGGGCTGGACGTTTAGCTTGGGCAAGCTCCACATCCTTTTGCTTGGTGTTCAGGTTGATAGTATAGGCTTTGGCCTGTATTCTGATCAAGGTCTGAGCCAGCTTATGGAGGTAGGCTTCTGGAGTGACAGCCAGGTTAGGTTTCACCAAGGAGTACAGATGAAGAGGTAAACCAGGCTGACGTCCATACAGGAGTTGGAAGGGGGTTTTGCCTGTTGCTCTATGATAGCCAATGTTGTAAGCAAAGTTGGCTGCAGGCAGGTAAGTTTCCCATTCTTACTCATGTTGGTGTGCTAATTTCCTGAGGATCTGTACCAAACTTCCATTAGTCTGTTCAACCATTCCATTAGTTTGGGGATGGTATATAGTGGATAAGGTGCCTCTGATACCCATCAGTTGATTTAGTCTAGGTATCATATAGCTAGTGAAGTTGGTTTCATTGTCAGTTAGCAGCATCTGAGGACATCTGTGGCAGTAGATGATGTGTTCCAAGATGAATATGGCTGTAGTGAGTGCAGACTGATTTTGGATAGCCTTGGCCTCAACCCATTTGGTCAACTAGTCCACGGCCACTATGATGTACTTGTTTTTCCCTTTTGAGACTGGCAAGGGTCCCACCACATTGGTGGCCACAGTATTAAAGGCAAATCCTGGGCAGATCAGCTTGTGCTGGAATCTTGCAACCTTTGGCCGTTCAACATTGCAGTCATGACAAGCAGCCAAAACCTCAGCGACATCAGAGGGCATTCCTTCCCAGTAGCAATGCTGCTGTAACTGAGCAAGGGTTTTTTGTATTCCTCCATGTCTTGTAGCTTTGTGTGAGGCAACTACAGAGTCTGTTCTGAGTGAGGGGCGTACATATGGCAACCACCTGTCTTTGTAGAGCTTAAAGAGTTGACCATCTTTAACTTTGGTGTCCACTGAAAGCCTTTTAAGGACATTTTGGATTTCAGTGGGCTCCTCCCCCCACAAAGATTGGTCAACCAGTAGTTTGTCATAAAGCTCATCAGCAATAGAGGACACAAGAGCAATGGTAGGCAATCTTGAGAGGCAATCTGCATTCTGATGGACTGCCCCAGCACAGTGCACTATGTCATAATTAAAGGCTTGAAGTTTGATGGCCCAACGAGCAAGTCTTCCTTCAATTTTTTCAGCCATTAGAGGGAAGCGTGGTCAGTAACCACAGTAAAGTGTACACCATGTAAGTATACTATAAACTGCTGGTAAGAGTAAATTACTGCCAGGCATTCCCTTTCAGTCACTGTGTAGTTACATTCATGACAGTTCAAGGTGCAAGAACAATAACCAACAGGGTATCTAATCCAGTGTTGTCTATTTGTGAAAGGACCCCACCGATGACATTAAGACTAGCATCTGTGTGCACCACAAAAGGTTTCTCAAAGTTAGGATAGGCCAGTACAGGGGAACACATCAGAGTCTGTTTCAGAGTGTCAAAGGCTTTTTTACAGGCAGAGCTCCATAAGAAATCTACATTGGCACGTAGAAGGTTGAACAAGGAGTCCCCAAGTGTAGCAAAGTTTGGGATGAACCTGCAGTAGTAACCAATCATTCCCAGAAAGACTTGGATATCACGCTTGTTGGCTGGTACCTGCATCTTGGCAATTGCTTCCACTTTAGCAGGTACAGGGCGTAGGCCATCCTTGCTTATCACAAACCCTAGGAATTCTAAGTGTTCTTTGAAGAAACTACATTTCTTTGGCTTCAGCTTCAGGTTGGCTTTGAGTAACCTTTTGAAAACCTCTTCTAAGTGTTGTAAATGCTCAGTGAAGGTTTTGGAGAAGACGTTAATGTCATCCAAGTATACAAGCACCAATGTGAGCTTTAAGTCACCCATAACTGCATCCATAGCTTTCTGGAAAGTGGCAGGGGCATTTTTTAGTCCCTGGGGCATCCGTGTGGGCTGGGAAAGTCCTTTTTCAGTAATGATAGCACACTTTTCCTGATCCTCAGGTGGAAGATCAATCTGCCAGTAGCCACTGATTAGATCCATGGCACTAAAGAACTTAGCTCCTCCCAAACAATCCAAAGTATCATCAATACGTGGAAGGGGATAGGAGTCCTTCTTAGTGATGTAGTTCAGTCTTCTATAGTCAATGACCACACTATTAGAACCATCCTTCTTTTTGACAATAAGAAGGGGAGAGGACCAGGGTCTTTTACTGGGTACCAACACCCCAGAGACTAGTAACTTCTGAAGTTCTTCATTATCTATAGCTTGGTTTGCTTGGCTACAGCAAATAGGGCGAGACTGGATTGGGGGTTGTCCTTGGGTGTCAATGGTGTGCTTTACTCCAATGGCTTTTCCAAGGTCCAAGTCATCCTTGGCAAAGACTTCCTTGTATTTGTCAAAGAGATCCAGTGCCTGATCCTTTTCTGGTTCAGTGAGGCCAATCAAAGAGTCACAAGGAATTACAGGCAAGACCAAGGGCTGGTTCACCAGAAGTCCTAGCTCATCAAGTCCAGCAAAAGATGACGCTTGGAGCAAGTTGGTATGTTCTTCTAGTCTGATATATCCCAATAACTGATTTTTCTGCACAGTTAAGGGGACAGGACCAAGGTTGGCTAGTAGGACCTGGAGCTCTTTGGGTCCAGGCATGACTAGTCCAGGACAGATCCATGGTTCCAGGAGGGAGGCACCATGATGGCCAAAGACTTCACCATGTAAACCAGAAGGAATCTCTAAGGACAGACCAGTATGATGAATCACTTGAGACCCAGAAGGAATGGTAAACAAGGAGGAAGCATACAAGGGGATCCCTTTATACTCCTTAGTTGATTGGGAAAGCATCCTAAGCTTTCTGTGCTGTAAGGTATAGGCCACAGGAATATCACTATCAGCATACTCCATGTTGATGAAGTGAAGCTTCTTTTTAGGAAGGTCAATCACTTAGCACCATTGTAGTATATGGGGATAGTCTAAACTAGGATTTTGAAGGTATTATCACCATGGTTGTTAATAGTCCCATACCTTGTCATGAACCCTGTGCCAATAAGGATATCATAACTGTGATTGTCCAGAACTATAGCAGGGGTGGTTATAATCAACTTCCCAAACCGTAGGGGCAATGACAAGTAAGCACCCATGGCTTTAGTGGTAAGTGGGCCTGCTGTCCCAAATACCTCTTGGTAATCCAAGTCTGGGGCCAACTTCAGTTTCTTGACTAGTCACAAGGAGATGTTATTTCCTGGTGCACTGGAGTCAATGATGGCTTGGACCTTAACCTTGTGGATCATCATATCAATGTAGGTACAGTCCGTTATATCAGTTCCATTACTTAGAGATGTTACTTGATAGACATCCAAATCGTTGTATTTACTAAGGAATTCCTCCAAAGCTGTACACAAGGTAGTACCAAATCCTTTCAGGGTATCCAGAGAAGCAGAGACATTAACAGACTTGAGGATTTGTGCCATTTTCTTGGCGCTATCACTCTCATGCATGACTTCAGTAGTAGGGAGAGTCAACTGTTCAGCGTAAGGAAGTGCAACTGTCTCTCTGGCTTCAGGGGTAATCAAGGGTTCCTTCCTTATTCTCCTGCCTCTGGTGAGGGCGTTGATAGCAAGAATTCTATGAAGCTGGTCTTTTTCTATCTCCTGGGAGTCAGGGTAGCAGAGCAAGGGGCTAGCATCAGGATCAGTGGAGCCTAGGCTAGGGCTTGCTGGTGTGAGGACTTTGGAGTCTGCGGTTTCCAAAGTCAGAGCTGTGCCAGATTGAGGGACACAGCCAGGAGCACCTGGGTCTTCAGGTGGGAGGGGAGAGGGTGGAGAGAGGGGAGGCATATGTACATGAGCAACCAGGGATTTCTCCTCATCCTGGTTGCTTAGCAGTTTTTTGGCTCCTCATCTTGAGAAGCTTCCTCCTCCTCTTGATCACCTTCTGAATCATATTCCTCTGCTCCTACGTGATGTACCTTGGTTGCTGGTTGCTTGCATTCTCTAGACATGTGTCCTAGCTTTCCACACTTATAGCAAGTGTGGTTGCTATTGGTACCAGCTGTTCCTTGAGTGGTAGAGCTTTCCCCAGCCTTGGGCTTGTCAGAAAAAGATGGTTTGTTTCTATTCTATTGGAATGCTCTTGATCCAGAGGGCATGGGCACTTCAAAGTCATCCTTGAATGTGAGCAGGTGGCAAATCAAGTCAGAGACATTGCGGGCTCCATAGATTCCAGACTTCAGAGCAAGAGAGAGGTTCTTGTTAGGTTGTACTTCATTGATCAGAGCAGACTTAACATCAATGAAGGAAGCAGCCTTCAGGGAGATCAAAGTCTGGGCCTCTAGATAGAACCTATCAGCAAACTCCTGCATGGTTTCTCCCTTTTTGATTCCTCCCTCCACAAAGTCCATTTCCGGTTGTTGAGGGCCTCTTTACTGCCAAACTCATCCATTAATGCCTTGGAGACGTTGGCAAAGGTCCATCCAGGTTCTGGGAATCTAGGCATGATGATGGTTTGGGTCTCAGAATCTAGGCAGTTAAAGATGGCAGAGTTCTTCATTGCCTCATCAGCCCCATACATTGTGTTCTCATAAAATCTCAAAAACATGGTGACATTACTTTTCCTATCAAATTTTGGCAAATTGACAGGTTTGAAGTTAGGTATCACACTGTTTGTGTTGAAAAATTGTCTGATGGGAGAGTGGTTGCTTCTGGAAGCTTGATACCTAGCTTCTGAGGCAGCCTGGCGTTCCTGCAATCTGGTTTGCTTGGGAGTAGCCAGGGGGTTTTCACTACTTTCTAGTACTGCTTCAGTCATCATGATGTTCCTAGGGACATTTCTCTGGGCGACATCATCTTCATCATAGCTATGGTAGGATTTATTGCCAGAGGAGTGTGCCTGGCTACCCAAAGAAAGTCTACTAATTGACCTAGGTTCCTCAAAATGTAAAGTCCTTCCTCTAGGCAGGGAGGCTGGTAGACAAGCAGTAAGGTGGTCAATCTGATCTTGGAGAGTAGAGAGAGTGGCTCTAGTGTCCTTGAGCTCTTCTCTGATAACTTGGTTTTCTTTTACCAGTCCATCCACTTCATCTTCTAAGCCTTGGATCTGTTGACAGGTGGTCTCAGCAAAGGTCTGGTTGACCTGCTCTAAGGCGGCCTGTCTCTGTTGGTCATGCTTAGGACCAGCATGGATGGCCTTAAGATCCTTGAGTCCTTCAGCTAATTGAGCCTGAAAAGTGTGTAGGTCCCCATACAAGAAGGTATTATCCTTTTGGAGTTCCTGCATGTCCCTCTCCAAGGAGTGAAAGAGACTGAAGAGTTCCATCACCTCTTTATGGAGCATGCTGTTGTCAACCCCGGAGGTCTTGTCTACTGTATTACCAGTGGTTATCTTTTCCAGTTCCTGTAAAATGGCCTGGAAGAGGTCTCTGGAGCTTTTGACGTGTCCAGTTACTACAGAGATCCAATGTGGATCCAACCCATAATTGCTAAGGATTTGTTGAACCATCTGGGGAATGTAGTTGTGGAAGGATTGTTCCATGGCCTCCATGAACTGGGTGGAAGACATCTGGTTTCTGACCAGCTCGGCAATCTGTTGGTTGACCAGACCAAAGTTTGAACTGAGGTCAGAGTACAAGGTCTGTAAGAAGTTCTGTTGGGTGGCAATCAATTGCCCTTGATGCAGAAGAACATTCTCTTGACGTGCAAGGTGGACACAATTATGACAGATAGCAGGGTGTACAAAGTAGTATAGGTACTCCTTCATCTGGTCAATTGTCTTCATGTCCTTCTTGAGCTGGTTTGTAGTGATGTGGCTCAAGGTTTGGAATCTCTCCCTGATGGAGGGTCCATATGCTGGCAGGATTGCCAGGCGGGCCAAGTTTTCTCCATCTTGTACTGCTCCTTCATCCATTCCTTGGATGGTAGAGTCCAAAATTTGGGAGGAGGGTACAATATTGGCATTAACAGGGTTGGGGATTGCCACATTCAAATTTAGGGTTTGGTAGCATTGAATGGGGGGAGGTCTTTGCACATCTCCCATGAACTGGCTCAGTACAGGAAGCTCCTGGGGATTTTGGGGAGAACCATCCTGGTTGGTGGTCTCCAGGAAGGATAGCTCTGGCGTCTGCTGGAGTATGCCCCGCAGGTAGGCTAAAGCAGAAGCAGAGAGTGGACCATTCCCTCCTGGGGCTGAAACAGGACCACAGCAGGAGTGTCCTGCAGGTTCAGTGTGTTTGGAAGAATACATTCTAGTAGTGAGCACCAAATGTCGTGAATTGGCCTGGTGGACGTCTTGTGTTGCTTAGGAGAGTATAGTAATAGGCCCAAACAAGAATTAATACAGGTCCAATGACTCTGTAGCCTTTACCTTTAATTAATAGGCAACAACTGAGTTGAGTAAAGGCAAGAATTAATATTTGAAAAGTGTTTTTTTATTTGGAAAGAAAGGAAGTTTATATACCATTCAGGCTGCGCAATGGATGCAGAAGTGTTATTAACACCTGCACCATCGTTAGAAACATTACATGATCTTCTTATATCCACCAGGCTCTTGCATCTATATTCTTTCCATCTTAGGACAATCCGGATGATCCAACGGAGAAGAGTGGGTGCGCATTACCCTGGAGTGGCTGCAGCTTGCAGCTGCCCATTACAGAAGCTGCTAGTAATTCCCAAATCTGATCCCACTTGGATGTAATAGTACAGCCAACTTATTGTAACATCCAAGATACAACTAGAATTACAAATCTGTCAGATCTGACGGATTTGGATGCAAACCAGTTTAGTCTTGACTATCAGGATTAATTCCACTGATAGCCTTGACCATTATACACATGCTGTCTAATTTACGACAAAAGAATAGGTGACAACATATTGCCTTGTCTTAGCCCCTGGTGAACTGTGATTGGTTCTGCCAATTCACTGTTCACAATGACTCTGGCCGTCAAGTTCAAGTAGAGTGTCTTAATTCATGATATCTATTCATCCAGAATTTGGATGGCGCACATGGCTGCATAGAGATAGCGCCATGCTATGTGATTGTACGCCTTCTCCATATTGAGAAAAGGAAGGTAGCCATTATTATTTTTAACTCTGTTTAAGATATTCTGGACAAGCCCTATATTATCTCATATGGATCTGCCTTTAACAAAACCATATTGCATAGGATGCAGGATAGACAGTGCTAATATTGACATTATGTTTGATAATATCCTAGTTAGCTGCTTATAGTCTGCATTAGACAACAAAATTGGACGCCAGTTCTTAATTTGCCCACGACTTCCTTTGTTCTTATGCAAAAGGCACACTGACACTGTATTTCCTTCTGGGAATTGGGAGGATGTATCCAGGCAAAAGTTAAAGACTCTGATCAGGTACGGTGCTAACAAATGTCTAATTGGTTTATAGACCTCAGCTGTAATGCAATCAGGTCCTGGGGCTTTTCCTTTTGTCAATTCCTTGATCTCTTGGAGTACTTCGCCCAGTTTTATTGGTCTAGTGAGGGTTTCGCCTTGTGTGGGGGTGTCACATCTTCAATTGAGGGTCTGCCATTGTGCACAGAGACTCCCTAGCTTCTGTATCCACTTCCGCAAATGAATAAAGATTAGAATAAAAGCCGTGGGTCCCAGCTTTAATTTCTTGTTTGTCCCTAGTTTTTGTGCTGTTGTCCAGTTCAATTTCTTCGAAGGGGGGCCTTTCTTCCTCTTAACCAGACAGTTCAGTCCATCCTTAGATGTAGATCCAAAACTACATTGAAACTTGTATGTTGCATTGGTCCTCCTGCGAGTTTCAATCTTGTTCTGGAGAGCTTTGATCCTCCTACTTAACATATTGAACTTCAATATATCTTTTCTTGCTTCGGTCTTGTAGCTTCTTTCCAGTTCCAACAATTGGGACTGTTCAGACTTTTATAGATGTCGCTTATTTCACACCAAGCAAACTTTAAATATTAATAGGGCCTAAATTATTTATTGTCCCCTGATTTGTTTATGCCTGCCAACTAATTGAATTTGATTCAAAGCTTAGAGTTTTGCTGTGAAAACACTGTATGTATATCATGATCTTTTTGGGTAATACCATGATCAGGATGCTTTAATAATTAAAGGCTGAGCCACTGCTTTAGTTCAACAAAGGAATAAAACTGATTTAATAAACTTTTGCCACACTTACAAATAATTAATAGATATATAGAGTTGGATAAAAATCTAACCTTAGATTTTTGATCATTTTAAAAAGTATTTTTGATTATTATGGATGCTTCAAGCAAATACTTTTGAGTTTGACATATGAAAGTTTAGAAATAAAGAGAAAATATAATGATTTATTTTCAAATCGTTTTATTTCTTTGTAAAGTGGAAGGGTTTTAACACTACCTGCGACGCGCCTTGCTAATTATTAGGAGGATTTCTCCGCTCTAACGCATGAAGCATTAGTTCCTTTGACTGAAGAAGTATAATTTCATTCAGAAAAAGTGCACAAATAATCTGTGGGACCTAGTTTCTGGTAATCAAAACTAATATAAATATTAGTCTTGAGAAACGAACAGATGCACAAGCCAACACAATACGCCTGAGGTATATGCAATTCCACAGAGGATTCGCTGTTGAGAAGGTAATCTTATTCCAAGTCTTTAGATTCGTCTTGTGGGAATTAATTCCTTAATTGATATCTGCCTCAATAATGTTGTCAATCGGTTAAGTGTTGCTTCGTGGTTCAAACGATGCAAAAGTATTGTTTATTTAAATAAACATTCGAATATTAATTTCAAGATGGAGAGATGCCGCTTTAAATCGAATAGTTGCCTTAGCCTTGATTGAATTGACTTTATATAATATTAAAATTTAAATCAAAAGCCAAGTCAAAAGCTTAATTTGTTTCATCTAGGGCTGCTTCGGCTAAGCCCTGGGCAGCCACGACTAGCTTGTAGCTCTGAGCCACTCGTGTCAAAGATTTATTCAAAAATAATTAAATATTAAGTATTTCTGTTTTGGCTGCAGCAGCCTAGAGCCAGAAGCTAGCTGGGGCTGAGTTGAAGAATCCATAGTTTCATCCTTACATACAATTAAGGTTGGGACAGGCACTAAAATCTACACAATTAGTTTTGTGACCAAGCTTTGATTGGCACGATTGGTTTTGTGACTTTATCAGTTGAGCACAATTCATTTTGTGACCTTCATATCACATCACAATTCATGCAGATTGGTTTTGTGTTTTTAGGGAGCAGTACACAATTTCAACTGCCACATTTTGTGCCCTGCTCCAAAAGTCACAAAACAAGTCTGCATGAATTGTGATGTGACCAAGCACAATCTCATGTGGTTTTGTGTTGTGCCCAATCATAAGTATGTGAGTATTCCTTTCAATTGAAGTAGATATTTATTAAAATTTTGATTGGTATTTTAATATAATTATCTAAAGCAAACTGTGGTACAATCAAATCTATCATTGTGAAGTAATGGCAGGTAAAGCTTTAATAAATTCAATTTAAAAAATAAAGTCCCACAACTAAACTTCCTCTAATTTTACATCCTGTGCCTTGCACAAAATGACACCATCTGTTTCACCCTTGAGAACCATTCTAATTTTACATCCTGTGCCCCTTCACAAAATGAAATCATAAGTTTCATCCATGAAAACCATCTTCCTTTTATATTTTGTGATCTACACAATGGAGTGAGGCACAAATTGTGACCTACTCCAAAAGTTGTGACACAAGATCACATGGATTGTTTTGTGAACTAATCCAAAACATCCAAAAAATGGTTTTGTGACACTGTGTTTGCACAATTGCTGTTTCTGTCCCTTCCCTACATACAATCCCTTACATGTATCTCTGAAGCATTGTCAAAACAGCAGGCTTGACCCACCAGCAAGGTTCCGAGTAAGCGGGTTCACGACCCGCAATCTGATTATCTGTCCACCTGCAGCCAAGTTAGGAAGGCAACTCAAATTACCAAATACAACAATATGAACAAAAGCTGATCACTCTTGGTGGGTGACTTGTTTTAGCGCTTGACTCATTACAAGGATCAAGCCACCCCCTTCACCATCCAATTGTGTGATCAACACAATCATGTTCCTGTTATCCTTGATTCACATTGACTATATAATCCATATCTCTCAATAAATAATATTATCTAGTTTCTAAATATTTTCCCCTTGTAACTCTGCTAAAACAGCACAGTTACGACATTGGTAGCACAGGTAGGCTCCCCATCCTACCTTACTTTACAAAATTCCACCTGTTGCCTGTACCCGCCACAGTCAACAAATACTCGATAGAATCATGTCTGGCCTCCCGCTGGACTGGACCCCATACACACCTGGTATGGAAATACCCGAAGGCTTTGTCCTGTACTAAAACACGGTGATCCTGCTCTCTGCCTTCAACACCTTGTCTGCCCAAGGGTTCTTCCAGGCTACCCCCACTATGTCTCGTCCAACTGATGAAAACACCATGTCAGCCTACGTAGCCCAAAGACTTTGAAGCTCTGCCTTGGAACCTTTTGCAGGAGCCAACAATGACAACACCGCAGCATGGATCCAATCTTCCCAAAGCAAGCTAGCTCAGATGGAATGCCCACAGAGATTCTGGATTGCAGAAATCTCCATTTTACTGATGCATGACACAGGCACCTGGTGCAACAAGTGGCACAAAGAACACACTAAAAAGAATTGGGACACCTTCAAACAAGACTTCTTGGCAAGATTTGTGCTGAAGGACACCACACTCATGATTATCTGCCAAGTAAAGAACTTGACCCAGACAGGTACTGTGAAGGAGCTCACCCGCGCCCATGAGAAACTTTGTCTACACACTCCCTCTGACATGGCCTTTGACACCCCAGTCACTCACCTCATGTATTATGACGCCCTCAAGTTGCAGGTAATGAGACATGTGAACCTGGATCAAGTAACCAACTTGCAAAGTCTATACCGCAAGGCCAAGAAAGCAGAACAGACATCCAATGCCCTTCATAAGGCACAGTCAGGGAAGAGAGAACAACCCAAGGGCTCTCACCCAGCTGGGCGCTCCAACAGACCAACCCCAGGAACAATAATGGTGGTGCCAACCACAAACCCACTGGTTCAAATGGACACGGGAACAGTAACAACAGCCAATCAAACCGAGCCCACTTCTGTGTTGCGGCCACTCAAGACAACCAAGACAAGAGAAAAGCCCAGGGAGAGCACTAAGCAAGCCAAGCTCTCCCCAGACTATTCCTGACTTGCCCAACAATGAGTACCAACCAGAGGACGTGGATCAATGCCCAATGATTCAAGTACCCTCAGACAACCCAGTACTGTACACCATCGCCAGACACCCAAATAAACTGATGTCCTATCCTTTCTGATTTTGCAGTTACACAAGATTGGCTCTCCTGGACTTGGGTGCAGATCAAACCCTGGTCAACAGCAGCTTTGTTGACAAGTTCAAGCTAGCCACTAACCCTTTGCGGATTAAAAATGTGGTTTTAGCTGATGAACATCACATTGCTGTGACACGGGAAACTGCCCCTTCTCTGTTATGCTAGAGAACCTACATTCCACCATCCAAGTTCCTGTCATTGACTTTCCCAAGTTTGACATTGTGCTGGGAATGGACTGGTTGCAAAAAAACAACCCCCATGTAGACTGGCAACCTCTGTATTGACCATCAAATGTGAAGGCGTCAACCACCAGATCTATCCTGACTCAGTGGACCAACTCCTGCTCAACCATGTCTTTGTACGTATCACAGAAACCTTGGACAAACAGGAGAACCTCAAGGCAATTGACTGGGACTCTTGCCAATACAAGATTATCCATTTTAAGGACCACCAAGATACCACCATGCCACAGGATCTTGAAATTGTAGCTTGGCACCCAGAAATCTTTAAGGAAGCTCTACCCGGGTTACCACCAGAGAAATACATCCAGCATTCCATCCAACTTAAGGGAGCCATACCTAAGGCACAACCCATCTACCACCTCACTCCAAACAAGGACAACACCCTGCGTGCTTACCTCAAAGAGGCATTAGAGAAAGGACTTATCTGCCCCTCACAATCTCCTTTTGGTACTGTAGTACTCTTTGTAGTAAAGAAGGACGGTACCCTACACCTAGTTACAGACTACCGAGCTCTAAATGAAGTTACCATCAAGAATTGTTACCTACTACCACTCATTGATAATCTCTTTGATGTCCTGGGTGGCGCCACAATCTTCTCCAAGATTGATCTTAAGGCAGGCTATAATCAGATCTGCATCAAGGAAGAAGACATCCCCAAAACAGCCTTCTGCACCAAGTACAGCTCGTACAAGTGTGTGGTACTTAACTTTGGTATGACAAACACCCCATCAACCTTTGTAACCTTCATGAATAAGGTATTTGCTCCCCACATTGGCAAGCATGCCCTGTTATACCTAGACAACATCATTGTTTACAGCCTGTCAGTAGAACAGCATCACAAGGATCTGGAGGCAGTCTTTGCCACTCTAGCGCAACATAAGCTGCTAGCCAAAACTTCCAAATGTCAATTCTTCTGCAAACAACTACCCTTCTTGGGACACATAGTTTTGAAAGACAGCATTAACCTGACAGTTAGAAAATCCAGGCCATTTGCAAAATGCCACTACCCAAAGATAAGTCAGAACTCTGCACCTTCCTGGGCATGGTTGTGTATGCACAATGATTCATACCTGACTGCGGCATCCTGACTGCTCCTCTATCCGCCATAACTGGCGCCAAATCCAAATTTGTGTGGACCCCCCAGCAGGATCTTTGTTTCCAACGCCTTAAGGAGAAACTCACAACGGCACCCATCCTCCAATACCCTAAACGTGATGGGGAATACCAAATGGAAACAGACGCCTCCAATGCATCCATTGGAGGAGTACTATGTATCAAGAACACACTGGTGACTTTCTCCCCATAGCCTACAAATTATGCAAACTGACAGACAGCAAGTGCTGATATCCCATACACAACAAAGAGCTGTTGGCAATTGTGCACTGCCTAGTCAAATAGCGTTGCTACTTGGAGCAACAAGAATAGTTCACTGCCTTGAACAGCCCACAAGTCACTCATCTACTTCAAGACCCAAGAAAATCTATCCCGCAGACAAGCCAGATGGATGGAGCTTTTGAAAAGATTTAACATGCTTATACAGTACAAGCCAGGCCCAGAGTTGGCCATGGCTGATGCATTGTCTTGGTTATACGTCAGGGCCACAAGAGGGGAAAATGGGCTTGACCCAGATTGGCCCCTCCTGGTGCTACGTACCAAAGACAAAGGGTTTCCCCCTGGTACAACAGATATCATAAAGCAAACTTTTATCAAAAATGAACACCTATTTGCTGACGTCTATGGAACCCTACACCAAAAAATGTCTGATGGCACAACCATACCATACATCCCCACACACCAGCAAGTTGATACCATCCTGCGCTATCACAGAGACCTTGGCCATACAAAGAGTCAAAACCTTTACGAGTTTCTAAAACACAAGGCCTGGTGAGCCGGCCTTATATTGAGACATTCAAGAAGTCTTGGATCAATGTGAGGTGTATGAAAAGTTTGCAAGGAGTGAGACTCCCCCAAGTCTGTATTGCCCATTCACACACAATTACCATTTAAGGTATGGGCTCTGGATACTGTGGGACCCATGCCAGGAAAACATAATGACAAAAAGTATATTATTACCGCCATCAATTTTGCCACACACTGGCTGGTAGCCCAAGCAGTTAAAACACATACCGGCAACAATGTACGGCACTTCATAGGAAAGGAAATCATCAGCAAGTTCAGAAATCTAGAACTCCTGATAACCAACGGAGGCAAAAAATTGACCTCTGAAAAGACCAACATATATCTTACCAAGAATGGAGTACAACACACGGTGACAACACCCTACCACCCTCAGGCCAATGGACATGTGGATTGGCTAAATGGCAGCCTTGTGAAAGCCTTGGCCAAACTCACCTCTGGGAGACCTGAGGACTGGTACAAGCAGCTATCAACTGCATTACTTTTATTCCAGACCCATGTGAACAGATCCACCGGCAAAAGCCCCTTCAAGTTAGTTTATGGAACACAACCCAATATTATCCAGGCGCTATCAGGACCTAAGCTGGAGATACCAAGCAAAGTCCCCCCTGCTCAGATACCCAGGCTATACAGGCCAATAGCAACAAGACAGAAAAAGAAGAGAAGTACTTACAGAAGACTTTTGTCCTCATCAAGGACAGACACAAAGTTGGCAACAAAGTTTGGGTCATTAACATTTACAAAAGTAAACTATAACCAGAGAAAATGGGACCTGCTATTATCCTAAAGGTAAACAACAATAACACTTACCTTGTGCAAGGGCTTGGGAAGCGCAGAAAGGACAAGGTCCTCCATCATGATTGCCTCAGACCTTGCAAGGCCAGACAAAGACAACATGAGACCATGTTATCTACCACCAAGCAACAGTTAGTCCAGTATGGCTCCTGGGCTCCTGACAACCTCCCTGAAAACCTACCTCCAGAGGAGGCCAACTCTCAGCCGGGGGGGGGGGTGTCAAAACAGCAGGCTCAACCTGCCAGCAAGGTTCTGAGTAAGCAGGTTCACAACCTGCAATCTGATTATATGTCCACCTGCAGCCAAGTTAGGAAGGCAACTCAAATTACCAAATACAACGTGAACAAAAGCAGATAACTCTTGGTGGGTGACTTGTTTTGGCTCTTGACTCATTATAAGGATCAAGCCACCCCCTTCACCATCCAATTGTGTGATCAACACAATCATTTTCCTGTTATCCTTGATTCACATTGACTATATAATCCATATCTCTCAATAAAGATTATTATCTAGTTTCTAAATATTTTTCCCCTTGTAACTCTGCTAAAACAGCACAGTTACGACAGCATGAAGGTTAAATTTAGTAGAGTATGGTCTAAACTATGTCAAACTGAGAATTTAGGCCACTCAAACCCAAATAAATATGTATATATACTTGATTTTTAAAACAGTAGCTACCTCATAAAGCTATATCAAAGAGCTTTATCTGTATAAAATACCCAACTCTAGAGTGGGTGGATTAAAATTAGAAAGGAAGCAGCAATTGTTTAAGATTCTTTTATATGATTGGTTGTTTAAACTCTGCTGAGGATTAAATTAACTGATGAAAAGATAGATTAGTCAATTTAAAGCAATAGGATTCAAATAGCAAATATAAATATTATTTTAAAGTAAGAGATGGTTGAATTTCACATTTTGTATTTATTTATCTTCAAGCAAAAAATAGAATATTTCACTTTGATGCATCATCTGATCCAATTGGCTGCAAATTGTTTTATAGTTAACCTTGCTTATCATTCTTTAATCCTAATAATGATGTTAGTGGAGTAAACTGACAATAATAATATTAAAACACATTAAAATAATTTTCATAAAATTGTCAAGTATATACTTCTTAGAAGTATAATAAAAAAGATAAATGGGAAAATTAAGAAGATAATGATACTTTATTTGATACAGTAGTTTTAAAAGCTATGGCAACAACCAAAAATACCTCAGATTTAAACAAAATGATTTCAGATTTGAACAAAATCCAACTATCAGGTTAAAATATACACTCTGTTAACAGGGATTTTTGGCGTTAATGGGCAAAATGGGTCAACACAGCAAAGAAGTGCTCACACGCAAAGCAAAACTATTCAAAATACAATCTAAAATACATTGATTCACAAACAAAATGGTGTGAGTTGAATTTTGGTGTAAATATGTTTAATATGTGAATTGGTGACAAAATACACCCAAGCGCAATGAGTCAAAACTCAATCCAAAAACATAACACAATAGGAACTCACTATGTAAACAAAATCACTCACTCAATGTGTGCAATGGATTGTAATCAAGAATGATACCAAGGTATCTAAAATAAGACACACAATATGAGACATAAATTTTAAAAATATTGTGTTGCGTGCTTAATTTGGCATAAAATCTGGGAAAATGGGTGGAAATTTTTTGAGTATTCTAAAATGGGCGTTGTAAAACCAAAAACAACTAATTAAGAAATAAAAAATCTATAATTGGGATATGAAAGGGGAAATATTAATCAAATATCCATATTCAGATAAAAGCAAAAATTAAAATTAGGGAGTAACTTAATTGAGTTTTATTTAATATTTTATTAAATTCTCAAAATGGAAGGAACACAACAGCAGAGTGACAATGCACCTGTTGTGAGCCACAGTTGCAGTTGCCCCCGCGGGTCAAAGAACAGAGTTAGTGCAACCCAATTGCCTACTCAAGAAGAAGATGGGAGAGGAGAGTTCAATAGTGACGCTGCACTGACACAGCCGGTTCAAGGAGCACAAGCTGCTAGGGTGCGGAGCATTAACCCTTGGGTCCCCAAGCTGACCTGGAAGCCTACCAAGGTTACCATAACAAAAACGGTTAGAAACAAGGTGGTAGAACTTACTTTGTATGTGTTTGACGCTGTGTACCACCAAGAGCTGGTCCCGTCGGCCATGCTGGAGAAGGTGAAGCCTGTTCTTGACACTAGCTATGAGCCCTATGTCAGTGATGGCAACCAGGAAGAGGACAAGAAGCCTGAGTTCTATAGAGCTGATGAGGGACAGCTGGTGTTAAAGAAAGTTGCAGCCTTCTATACCAAGGTGCCTATGCCCTGTGCTGTGCCTAATGCCAACAAGTCAATCCCCACCGCCAAAAAGCCCACCCAGAAGCGCATCCCTGATATCAAACACATCATCCTGCTCAAGCTAATGCAGGAATCTGGTGTCAGGGACCCACTTGAGAGGGAACAAGTTCCTAATCTGGTGAGCCAAGGCCCCTACATTAAGTCATGCAATGACTGAACCAATGAGTACTGTGACCATAGCCAGATGGCCAAAATGGCACAGGTAGGCAAATTTACCAATCATAGAAATGAAAAGGCCCAACTTGTAGTACCCTACCAATTATGTCAACAAGTAGAATGACATGTTGGGCCTAACCAATACAGGTTCAACAGGAGGAGGAGAAGAGGAAGCACAACCATAGTGGAACTTCCTTCCCCTGTGGCCTGAGGGATACTTGAACCAACCATGAGCCAGGGACTCCTTCTGGTGAAAATTGTCTGGGGAGGAATTGTGCCAGTCTTTAGTTAGAGTGGAATTCTCCAAGGTCAACACCACAGATAGGAAAGATGCTAGAAACCAGTACAAGAAGAAGTTTCCCTGCATGGCTCCAAGAAAGGGATTTAAAGGTGAGTTTAATCAAGTTTAATACAAGATAAAATCTTTATTGTTGGAGCAAGTGGACATGATAAAGATGGCTCACTTAAATACCCTCAAAATGGGGCTGGAACATTTAAGCGGTTATGGAAGGATAAGAGGTATTTACATGAAACTTAATATCAGAAATAATACCTGGTTCATATGCAGATCCAGATGGAACTTAATAAAAAAGACTGCAAAATATTGAAGGGAGATGGTGACAGGAATAAACTATCATGCTGATCATAATTAATCAGGATGACTGCAGAAAATCACTGAAGATTAAGAGCAGAGCTGGACCAAAAGGTAGTTTAAGCAGGTCCTAAGGCTCCAAGAATAGTTTTTATAGCCAATCAGAAGTGCAGCAGTAAGTGACGTTGTATTTTAACATATTAATCTTTTGAAGTTGTTTTGAAGTTTGAAAGCAAAAACCAATTGAATAGGTTTAGAATAAATAGGTAATATATCTAAACTATTAGATTTTAGACTAACGTTCTTCTTGTCCTTAGGGTTCCAGGTTCAATTCCCGTTGTGTTCAACTCTAGAGTACACATTGGCATCTAACTCTTGGTTACTGGTTTCCTTTGCACTTATGTTTTGGAAAGAGATCCTCACATAATTGATAGAGTCAGAAAAGAATTCCCTGACATCTGGTGATTACAAGGCAGCTGCAGCCCTTGTTGGGGGTGGATCCCAAGTAGGCCAGCAAGGTATTCAACACCTTCATCAATACTGGCCAAGTCCTTGCCGCGGAGAAATCCTTGCACATGTCAGCCATGCTCACCAAGGAGAACAAATGGGCAATCTGCCAGTGGATAACCCAAGATTACCATCTTGAACCGGCAAATATACAGTCAATGGTTAAATCTACTTTTGGGGTTGAGGCCTCAATTTTCTTTTACTACCATCTGGTCAAGGGAATGCACTTTTCCTGGAAAAAATCTTGGGGTATCTCCATACAATTGTAATAGCCCAATCAACATTGAGACCCAGAAAAAATACGCTGAGGCCTACACTGCCCTCAAAGCCAAAGGGTCGGTCAAATTCTATTACATTGAAAAATCAGCATTTGCCTCATCTATGCAGAATGCATATGGGTATGTCCCAAAAGGCTCAAATGACAGGGTGGCTTGGTGTGTGGCAGTCCCGCCACATCATATTCAATGGTGGCTATCCTCAGTCCAAAGGGGGTTGAGCTCTATCAAATGATTCTAGGCTCTCACAACAGCTGTACCTTTCTAGCATTCCTCCAATTGGTCCAGGAGCACCTGAGGTGCACAAGCCTGGGCTTTATCAATGTAATTATTCTGGACAATGTTGGTCTCTATAAGGTGGCTGATATTCTTTAGAAATTTCCAATTATTGACACTAGTATCACAGTGGGCCCCCAGCAATTGGCCACAGCAAATTTGCGCCTTCTCTTCCTCCCTGCCTATTTGCCCTTCCTGAATCCCATCAAGGAAGTCTTTGGGTGGCTCAAGCAAGTTGTCAAGCAAGGGACCCCAACTGGGACCAAGGACCTATTTGATTTGCTGCAGGCGGGATCCACACCCTCCCAGCTGAGACTGTGGCCAAATTCTATGGCCACGCTGATTTGTTAATCCCCACGTGCCTTACCAAACAGCCAATCAATTAAAGGCTTAGCTTGTCTGACTTTTTTATATTCTCTAATTTACTACTGTAAATTCAGAACCTGAACATAAAAATGCAGGATTGTCAAATCCTTGGTCCAAATTTCAAATCACTTTTGCAGGATGGCCTTTTTTTAATTAAATTGATTTTTTTGTGTATTTATTTGAATTTTTAAAAATGCAGGAACTCATAGACACTTTGCAAAGTTCAAGTTGAACTGCATATTTTCAATGGACAAAATGAATTAACTGTAATCAGATTTGAAGTATTCAAATTCATCAATCATTTTTATTAAGCTTACTATGTTTTTTGAAATTGCAGGATTGTCAAATCCATGAACAAAATTTCAAATAACTTTTGAATGCCACTAGTAAACTCAGACATCAATTTCTGAAACCAGAATTCAAATTTAATGTACAGTAATCATACTAGGAAACACTAACCCAAATCAAGAAGCTCCACCACAACAAAATCAAACTAAAAATTCAATCTCAATAACCATGTTTAGACATAAAAAGTGGTTAAACTTTAAAGTTATCCAAACCCAGAAAGTATACAATATTATACACTTCAAAGCACAGATATAGAAATTCTGTTACTATTCAAGACAAAATCAAGAGAAAATAACTACTAACAATTAAACCAAAAATCCAAATAAATAAATATTTAATCTAAAATAGATATTTTTTATTTTATTTTTATGGACCATCAATCACATTTCCAACCAGCTCCTGTACCAGCCTGCAGGGCAGCCTGTCCACAAGGGCGTCCCAGAGGGTCCAAGAATAGACCCAGAACCCAACTCAAGGGGAGTCATGCCAACACACAGGCCTCCCAAGGTGTCATTGCCAGTCAACCACCTCCTGCATCCCAAGCCAAATCAACCAGCCTGAATCCCAGACAGAAGCTGCTCTCAAGGCCTGCCACCAAATTCTCCTATAACAGGGTCACCAGGAACACTGAGGTTACTTACACCTCTGCTGTGAATGCCGAAATTCACCATGTTTCAATTTTGCCTTTGATGGGCTATTTTGAGGACAAATATCTCTCTTTTGCTTTTGCCCCTCAAAATGAGTCTATATTCAAACTGGGAAATACAATTGTTTGGTTTCCTGACTCTGCGCAACTCACTTGCCCCACTCATGCTTGTGGCAAGTGATCCTACTGTCCATGTACTGTTTTGTGGTAAAGCTACACAGGATATATTCCCAATTTTTATACCCAATAAAATTTAAGTTCTATTCACAATTTTGTCTTTGTGTCTTCAAGTACTTCAGCGCCTCTTTCTAGCCACAACTAGTAGAGATTAATCATTCAGGGCCACAAGGTAATCACATAGCCTTCCCTGACATCTAACTGAGACTTAGTACAAATCCAATCCTAAGGTTAGGATTCCTCGTTGTGTG
This sequence comes from Entomophthora muscae, assembly GCA_014839935.2. Classification (NCBI taxonomy): domain Eukaryota; kingdom Fungi; phylum Entomophthoromycota; class Entomophthoromycetes; order Entomophthorales; family Entomophthoraceae; genus Entomophthora; species Entomophthora muscae. Next base: position 976,731 of record QTSX02003553.1, read on the forward strand.
TCTGTGCTGCGCCTCAGAACACAACAACCTCCACCGTGTACCCAGTTGTTGCTTGGCCCTGCACTCTTTATCCAAGAGTTGCCACTTCCTGACCCTGCGTTTTGACACCTTCCATCAGCCATTGATCATAACTGAGGGACCATTTGCGCCTGTTACCTATTCCACCATTGACGGCGCCACCACAAGTAAGAGTGATCCCACCTTCACCACAAAGGTCCCCATCTCCTGTGTTGAGCCAGCCAGGATACCACAGTACCTGCCAAGGGCCGGTATTGGTTGAAAGATAATGAGCGTGAGCTCTCCTCAACTGCTTGAACAGGGAAATGGCAGTTCAGGATATTGCGTCCCAATTTGGTATCACAGCCAGGTATATTGGCAACATCAACAAAAAATACAGCAACACTGGGCAAATTGCCAAATCTTTCAAGGATAAGCGGTAGCCAAAACTTTTGCAGCCTGTGCATTTCAAGGCAATAAAACAGTGGGTAGACAAGGATTATCACCTGGACACACTTGCTGTCCAATCAATGCTGGCCACGAAGTTTGGGCTTTCTGTTTCTAAAACACTTGTTTATAAAATCATGGTCAATCTTGGCTTCTCTCAGAAAGTACTGGGGGTTTCTCTGTAAAATTGAAACAGTAAAAAAACCATTGAAGATTGTCGCATTTATGCTGAGACTTATCTGGCTCTAAAGGAGACTGAGAATGTCCAGTTCTTCTACATTGATGAATTGTTGTTTTCCTCCTCACTCAGGTCTAGGCATGGGTGGGTGGAGAAGGGGTCCAAGTATGGTGTAGCACATTGTGCAGCTGTTTGTTCCCAGACATATTCCATGGTAGCGCTTCTTGGTCCTCGCAGGTTAGACCAATATCAAATGATCAAGGATTCCCACAATAGCGGGACTTTTCTGGATTTTCTCTGAGCCGTAAAGGAATATCTCTGGATCAATTAAAGCAGCACAACTAACATTGTTGTGTTGTGTTGAGCAACTTGTGTTATTGCTGGTGTGTTCAAAGCTATAGATAGATGTTAGCCTTGCCAATGTACTCTACCTAATCCTATGCAAGAGCACTACAGACTATAATAGAATAGAACTTTGAAGATAATTACGTTTATTGATACTGGAGTACAATCTAGCCAGCAGCTGCAATCTATCCAGGTGTAACTATGAACTTGTTTTCATCCTTTCAGGCGTCTGTATCACTATATACTGCAACAACCCTAATTCTTGTCCTTTCAGACAGTTCTCAGTGGCTACCTTTGCAATAGGTCTATCTTTGCTGGCTGCACCCATCCTGATTAGCTGTCCTTGGCACATGATATGCTATTGGCCTTAGCAGGCGTCCATGGCACTTTGGCTACAGCCTACGCTCTTCTTGAGCTAGCCTACTGTCATTTATTGATTGGCTGTATCTTATACGCCTATTATTGCGTTGGGAAACTACACCATATTTAGTTGATGCTTAGAAATTGTCCCTGTTCAGCCCTCCCACATTGGAAGGTAGAATTCCGGTATTTCATTTGTAGGGCTTAATCAGTGATCCTTTTCTGGCTGGCAAACCTTCTGCTTATTAATGCAACAAGTTGAATTAGAGATTATACGCTGTATAATAGCAAACTTGATCCAATAGTGACTCAAGGATTATCCGCTGTGTAATGCTGACCCAAACCAATAAGGAACTTAATTATACACTGTGTAATGCTGATCCAAACTTGGTATTTCTTAGCCATTTGTATATCTCTTGTTTGATATGATCAAACATGCCCATCAGGCTGCATGGGCTGAGTTGATACAACGTCCAATAGAGTGAAATGAGAAATATAAAATTGATGATCTATAGATTACACGTCATGTAATCAATGATAACCACTATATTGGCTAACGTTTATACAGTGTATAATAGTCATATCAATTATAATAAAGCAAGCAGTATACAGCGTAAAATCACTATAAATTGGGGCAATGATCAGTGATAATACAGCATATAATTGTTACATCTAATCTAATAAAGTAACAATTATACAGTATATAACTGTTATAACCACTATAATATATTGGTGATTGTACGTCGTATAATTACTATACTTATATAATATTGACCTAGTGATAATACAGCGTATAATTGTTACATCTAATCTAATAAAGTAACAATTATACGGTGTATAACTGTTATAGCCACTATAATATATTGGTGATTATACGTTGTATAATTACTATACTTATATAATATTGACCTAGTGATAATACAGTGTGTAACTGATAAGATCTGCATGCAATGATTAGCCTGATCATTTGTGGTCAATCAGCCTAATCTCACATTTCCCCCCCTCTTGACTATAATTAGGGAGGGTAAGAAGAGAGTTTGACATATGGCTTTTTCAACAACTTCCTCTCAACTCAGTACCAAAGAAGAGTACCAGGAGTTCCTGGCAACCATGACAGCAGATTGCCAGCAGGAGTTCAACCGCCAGAGTATAGAGGCTTGTTGCCTCCAGTTTTACGGCTGGCATTCACTGCGTGCTCATGAGAGCAATACCTGTTCACAGTTATCTTTGGCTATCACCGTGGTAACCAACCCGTTCCAACGTCCACATAGTCCCATCCTTGAACAAGAAGCTGCACAAGGAAGTTGTTCTCCCTTGGTGGTTGTGGGTGCCCATCAGGCTTCCTTGTGGCTCCTTAGGTCAAATGCAGGCCATCTTGGAGTACTACCACTGTGAAGTGTTGCGTCGCCAACGGGGTCTTCCGGCCAATTATCCCTCAGAGGGGTTCATTGTGGAGTGCTTGGTGTTAGGGGTGTGCTTCCTGATCAAGTGTGGGCTGGGTTGCCTTGCAGATGGGGAGTTGGCCTTGAGTGCACCCATTATGCACTGGGAACAGTTTCCCCTGAAGCGCGACATATGTGGCTTCAAAACGTTGTTGTTCTCTACCAGGTGGTGGCCACCCACACTTTTGGTGACTATGTGGATTCTACCACCCACAATGTCCCTGAGGAGCCTGAGGAGGACACTCACCAATTAAGATTTGTAGGACTAAGTCCTCTTTCCATATAATGCACTTTTTATATTTTATTTTTTATATTTTATATCTTTTTATATTTTATATCTTTTTATATTTTATATCTTTTTATATTTTATATCTTTTTATATTTTATATCTTTTTATATTTTCATATCTTTTTACATATTTATATCTCTTTATATTCTCCTTGTCATGATCATATGATGTGCCTATATTACTTATGTTATTTTCTTTTATGACAAGTTAAGATAGTGTTTAATTAGGCCCTTCCTTTGGGGTACGGAATAGGCAAAGGAACTTTGTGTGTACGCGGTTGAATATACGTCCACTATCCTTATCCTTGATGGTGTAGGCGTCAGGTGAGGTCTTCTCTATGATTTCAAAGGGACCTACCTGTAGTTTGTCTAGTTTGTGGGATCTACCCGCTTCTCTGGTGTTGCAGTATGCAACCCCTCCCCTACCTCAAAAGAGGGCAATGGGGCCCTATTAGTGGAGTCCCTTTCAAATCTGTCTTGGGTCTTGATAGCTATGTTGCTAAAAGCAGATTCCTGAAATTTGATGAGGGTGTTGGCCAGTTGTCCTAGGTACTTATTGTAGGAAAGTTATCCAGGATTGCCTGTTGCCAAGTATAGGACAGGCAGAATGGCAGGGTGTCAACCATACATCAGTTGAAAAGGGGATGCACCAGTGGTGGAATGCAACAAAATGTTGTACGCAAACACTGCTACTCCTAAGTATGTTTCCCAAGAGGATGTACGTGATGAAGCTAATTTCTGGAGGATCTGGATAGGGTACCATTGACACGTTCCACAATCCCATTGGTTTCAGGGTGGTATGGAGTGGAGAGTACTCCACAGACTCCCATGAGGTTGTTCACTCTCAATATTACTGAGGCTGTAAAATTGGTCCCGTTATCTGAGAGTAGGAACTGGGGGTAGTCATGGCAAAGTATAATAGCATCCAAGAAAAATTTTGCAGTGGAAGGGGCATCTACTTTCCTTAGAGGCTGGGCTTCCACCTACTTAGTTAGGTGATCTATAGCCACTATCACATAACAAAAGCCAGGGCTGCTACGTGGGAGTAGTCCCACTACATCCATCAATACAGTGTGCCAGGCAAAATGGGGTTGCACCATTTGGTAAGTTGTGCTTTTTTGTAGTGGCTTATTCCCTTGGCACTCAATGCAGCAGTTGATTATCTCCTGAATGTTGAAATTCATTGCCTCCCAGAAGTAGGTGCAAGACAGGATCTCTTTGGTCTTCCAAAAGGCATCATGACCTGTTGCCTTATGAGCGGCCGTAACAATGCTAGTCCTTTTGGGGGAGGAGGGAATATGCGTTCCTTACCATCCACTAGCTTGTACAGCACACCATTGCGTAGTGCTGTATCCTTCTGAAAGTCCTGTAGAATATGCTGTACTTTCTTGGGTTTGTTGCTAAACTTCCCAGTCATCATTTTCTGGTATAGCTGATCCGCTAATGGGCTCACCAGGGCCGCAGTAGGTAAGCGGGAAAGGAGTCTGTGTTCTGGTGCTTGCTGCCAGGGCAGAAAAGGATCTTGTATTCCAAGGCCTGTAGTTTCATTGCCCATTGAGAAAGTTGGGCTTCTGGTTCCTTGAGGCTCTGGAACCAAGCTAGGGACACGTGGTCTGTGACCACTGTGAACCGTACACTATGGATGTAGACCCAAAATTGTTTGCATGCATAGATGACTGCCAGGTATTTGCGCTCTGTCACTATATAGTTGTGTTCATGGACGTTTAGTGTCCTACTGGCGTAGGCTACAGGGTGTTTGAGTCCCTTGTTGTCAAGTTGGGATAGTACAGCCCCAACTGCAGTAATTGAGGCGTTGGTATGGATCAAAAATGGTCTGTCAAAGTCTGGGTACATCAGAACAGGGTTGCTTGACAAGGCCAAGCGTAACTTGTCAAAGGCTCCTTGGCATTGTTTACTCCACACAAAGTCAACTCCCAATTTCAGCAAGTGGAAGAGAGGTTCTCTAATTGCTGCAAAGCGGGGGATGAACTGTCAATAATAACCAACCATATCCAAGAATACCTGTATGTCACGCTTTGACTCAGGGCGCTTCATCTTAGATATGGCTTTGGTTTTTGCGGGTTGGGACACAAGCCATGGCTATCTATAACAAAGACCAGGTATTCCAATTGGTCCTTGAAGAACTGGCATTTGCACGGCTTTATCTTAAGATTGGCGCCTGCTAGCCTCTTGAAAACCTCTTCCAAGTGAGCTAGATGCTCAGTGAAGGTCTTGGAGAAAACTTTGATGTTGTCCAAGTATACTAGGACACAGGAAAGTTTAAAGTTGCCAAGGATGATGTCCATTGCACGCTGAAAGGTTGCAGGAGCATTGAACAACTCTTGCGGCATCCTTGTTGGTTAGAATAGTCCTTGTGAGGTTATGATGGACACTTTGATTTCCAGTGTCCTGCTGTGTTACAGAAAATGCAGTAAGGACTCTTTATATCAGGAGGGTGTGCAGAGGACTTAGCGGAGTCCTCTTTCTGGAAGCGTGGTTTCTTGTAGGTTGGCTTAGGCTGCTTAGACTCAGGTCAGTTGGGAGGACCAAATGTTTTGGCATGACTACGGAGGCAGTCCACAATTTATGACACGTCTTTGCCTTTGGAGTAGGCAGGGGCCATCACTCTATGAAGCTCTTTGTACAGGTGAGTGGCCTGCTTCATTGCAGCGCAGATATCAAAGGTGGAGACTGTACCAGAGCCAAGAAGAACCAGCACATCATGGTAGAATTGTTCTGCAAATTCCTGCAGAGTTTTGCCTGGAGCAAACTTTATTGCGCCAAACTCAGACTTCCTGGTGAAGAGGATATCCTCTCCACCAAACTCCTCCAGCACTGCCTGTCTAGCCTCTTGATACGTCCAGTCAGTTGCAGGTAGGCGTGGCATTACTAAGTTGATGCTGATTGTGTTTAATGTGGTGATAAGCGTGGTTGCCTTTTGGTGGTTGCTAGTGCCCCTCATTGCCATATCAAAGAGTCTCAGGAAGGAATGCACATTCCCTTGTTTGTTGAATTTCAGGAGGTTCAAAGGTTTGAATTGTTTGTTCACGACTGTAGGCTTGGTGGGCTGGCAGGGGGAGGCGGTTGACTGTCTATCTGCCGTATAGCTACACCTAGCCCTGAGTGTTGCCTTTGGCGTGAAAGGCTCTCTAGAAGGAAGGGTTGTGAATACCTTGGGAATCCCCCTGTTTGGTAGTTCCCCTTCCTCCTCAGAGGTGTCGGCAGTGTTTTCATAGTGGTCTGTACACATTGAAGATGATGTTTGCCAGCTGCTGGAGATATATTTGCAGTCTTTTGTTGCCAGTAGCTAGATCTGGGCTTCCATCCTAGCCAGGCATTTGTGGACATTATTGTTGTCCATCTGCCAGCTTTTCTGGTGGAGTTCAGACTCTACACTTGTGGTGGTTTTAGAAAGGTGTGATACAGTGTCTCTCAGGGTCAGCTTCTTTGTTTGAAGAGCCATGATGGTCTCATGCGCTCTGGCAAACTCCTCTTTGTATCCATTGATTGTGCTCTCCAACGTCACTATTCTGGTCTCTAGTGTTGAAATCTTTGCACTGTACGGGCAAGGTAGCGGCTTTGGCATAGATGTGCAGGATGCCTTCACTTGGTTGTTGACTTTTGCTTCTAGTCTCAGGAAGTTGTCCAGAACATATTTTTCAAATTGGTGAAGTTGTGAGCCAAGCTGCTCTACTTCTTTGTCCAGGGCAATACCGTTTTGATCCAAGGTGGCTATGTTGTCTGCCATTCTTACGCTGAATTTGTCTGACTCAGCACAGAACTTGTGGACGTCCTGCAGCCATGCCAGAGAGGCTCCACGTGCATCCATTGCCTCATGGACCATGGCTATGAACTTTGTGCTTAATATGTCAATCAGTTCATCAATACATGCATGCACATTCCCCCCATGGACTGATTAGCCAGGACCACGGCACGCATCTCCAAAAAGGAGGCGTTGATTGTGGCCCATTGCTCAGCCCAGTTGTGGCAACAGGAGAGGAGGGCGTCACCAAGGGACAAAAGTTTGAGGTTCTGGCGTGCGGCAACTAGCTGGAGTTGTTTCACAGAGGGCTGGATAAAGCCAGCAAGCTACTCTACGGCGTGATCTCTACTAGCAAGGCGTTCCTGAAGAGCTTGGAAGGATGCATTACAGTAGAGCCAGTAAAGTTGCCAGCAAGATTCCTGGTCCCGGTAGTGGAAGAATATGCTTAGATTCTGGTCAGAGCAATCAGAGGGACAGAGGCAGAATCCAAAAAGCAAAGCCTTGGTCAGCTCAACAATCTGCGTGCAATTGTATGAACCAACCAAGGTGGGACCCTCAGGGAGGGAGGACAACAGGGCCACAACCAGAGGGATGGTTTCAGGAGGATGAACAACCATGGGGTCACTCACGGAAAAGACAGGAGCACACTCACTGTCTGATGATTCTATCATGTACCCATGCTTGTCAACAAAGCTGGGCAGAGGCAGGGCCAAGGACAATCCTTGGCAGGCAGGGGCAGTTTCCTGTGGCATTGGCAGAGGCTCAATTTTGAGTGAGCACCAATGTTGAGCAACTTGTGTTATTGCTGGTATGTTCAAAGCTACAGATAGATGTTGGCCTTTCCAATATACTCTACCTAATCCTATGCAAGAGCACTACAGACTATAATAGAATAGAACTTTGAAAATAATTATGTTTATTGATACTGGAGTACAATCTAGCCACCAGCTGCAATCTATCCAGGTGTAACTATGAACTTGTTTTCATCCTTTCAGGCATATGTATCACTATATACTTCAAAAACTCTAATTCTTGTCCTTTCAGACAGTTATCAGTGGCCACCTTTGCAATAGCTCTATCTTTGCTGGCTGTGCCCATCCTGATTGGCTGTCCTTGGCACGTGATATGCTATTGGCCTTAGCAGGCATCCATGGCACTTTGGCTACAGCCTACACTCTTCTTGAGTTAGCCTACTGTCATTTATTGATTGGCTGTATCTTACATGCCTATTATTGTACTGGGAAACTATGCCATATTTAGTTGATGCTTAGAAATTGTCCCTGTTAAGCCCTCCTACATTGGAAGGTAGAATTCCGGTATTTCATTTGTAGGGCTTAATCAGTGATCCTTTTCTGGCTGGCAAACCTTCTGCTTATTAATGAAACAAGTTGAATTAGGGATTATACAATGTATAATAGAAAACACAATCCAATAGTGACTCAAGGATTATCTGCTGTGTAATGCTGACCTGAACCAATAAGGAGCTCAATTATACACCGTGTAATGCTGATCCAAACTTGGTATTTCTTAGCCATTTGTATATCTCTTGTTTGATATGATCAAACATGCCCATCAGGCTGCATGGGCTGAGTTGATACAACGTCCAATAGAGTGAAATGAGAAATATAAAATTGATGATCTATAGATTACACGTCATGTAATCAATGATAACCACTATATTGGCTAACGTTTATACAGTGTATAATAGTCATATCAATTATAATAAAGCAAGCAGTATACAGCGTAAAATCACTATAAATTGGGGCAATGATCAGTGATAATACAGCGTATAATTGTTACATCTAATCTAATAAAGTAACAATTATACGATGTATAACTGTTATAACCACTATAATATATTGGTGATTATACATTGTATAATTACTATACTTATATAATATTGACCTAGTGATAATACAGCGTGTAACTGGTAAGATCTGCATGCAACAATTAGCCTGATTGTTTGTGGTCAATCAGCCTAATCTCACATATTGGATAATGTTGGGCTCCATAAAGTGGATCTGGTTGTGTCTGAGTTCCCCCATTGACAAAAACAGCCATACCTCCAGCCACCGGCTTACTGATTGTCTAATGAGACTTCTCTTCCTCCTGCCATATTTAGCAACCTCCAGAATTAACTCATACAGCATGGAATATCCTCTATGTCAACAATTTCAAGATTTATTTTTATTTTATCTTTTATAATTTCAATTAAAAACTCAAATTAAAAATTGCTTTTATTATCAGTTTCTACTATTTGAGCCAGAAAAAAATAATCTTGAATATTGAAAATGAGAAAAATATTTTTGAGGATTGTTGACATGGAGGATGTTTTATGCTGTATGAGTTAATTCTGGAGGTTGCCCCATATCCCCATTCCTGAATCCAATCAATCAGATCTTTGGGTGAATCAAGAATAAGGTTAAAGCGGGGCTTCCAAAGGACACCTAAGATCTCTTCAATATTCTTGAGATCAGCCAATTTGCGATGCCACCCAATGTGATGGCAGCTTTCTATGAGCACTCAGAATCCTTCCTCCCTAAAGCCCTCAACTCCAAGCCAATCAGATAAATGAGCGCTCTGAATTTTATTTGTTTTTATTTATTTTGTTTTTATTAGGACTCAAAAATTATTATTTATATATAATGACATGACATTGAATTGTATTATAGACATAGAAGAATTAATACAAAAGGTAAGTAAAATTAATTATAATAGGTAAGAGGACATATATTTTTATTATAATGTACTGAATATTATATTAAATGTTGTGCTAACAAATAAATAGATTAAAAAAGATAGAAATAGAATAATTTTATTTAAATAATTGCAAGCCTTTTTTGGGACTTAGGCTTTTTTAAGCCACAGATTGGACCTTGCAAGTCATCATCTGATCCTTATTATTTCAGTGCCACTATAGCCACACAACACAAAAACCAATGATTTTCATGTATCTCTTACTAAATAGTACTTATGATGTGTGTTAAGCATATCAAATATTTATCAAATCATATTACAAGGGAAAGGTAATTTGAGTTCTAAACAATCACTTGTTTAGAACATAAGTGGGGTGGGCCGCTTGATGCAGATAAATTCAGTTCTTGTTGTTTAAGTATGTAATAAATGAACTTTTACTCAACAAGCCTTTAAATAAAAACATTTTTATTTTTTATTTATTTTTTTGACGTGGTTGTAACTATAACTAATGTCTTGTACAGTAGTTTTAAAAGCTATGGCAACAACCAAAAATACTTCAGATTTAAACAAAATGATTTCAGATTTGAACCAAATCCAAGCTGCTCAAGATTCAGGATTCAATTAATTTAAAAAAATTCAGTTAATAAATGAACTGTCAAACAAAAAACAAATTTCACTAGCCCATTATATAAAATTATAGCAAATATCAAGTGGCGTTGTTTAAATCACAAAAAAAATGAACTGACACAACAAATGAGATGGATGGATGCTATTCCAGAGTATATTATACTCCAATCAGGATTCATATGAGGCACCAACATAAGGACTAAAATGAAACAAAATTTGAGCAATCTAGATGCAGATTACACAAGCACAAAACAGAATGAAGTCACACAAGATGTGTAGTATGAGCAGCCTAAAATAGAAGTATAACAGTTTAACAGACAATCAACAGCCATCCAATTTAGGAACAGAGGCATTTTATTCATTTTAATGGCTACTATTTTGTATGAAATGGTTTTGAGAACCTCCCAAATATGGACTAGAGATTACAATAAATATAAATCATAAAATTTTAAACTTCTACTTTTAGTGATTTTATCCTAGGTTTTTTTACAATGGTTTTTACTAGCAACATTTTTGACAGCACCAGCAACCAAGCCAGTAGCAGCCAAGCCAGCTTCAATGGAGGCAAGGCTCAGACCGTGGAGGCACCTGTTTACACCAAAGCCTTTGAGACGGGTAACAAGGAAGCTGACCTGTTACTGACCCCTGATCCATATGGCTTTGACTTGTTCAATAGTCACTTTGCGTCTAGCTCTTCCCCTGCTCCCATACCCACCATCACACAAGCTTCCTGTCAACTAACCAATCAGAATGGCAACCTTGATTTGGAACAACTTCCCGCCATAAGCCAACCTGCCCCCAACAGCCAATCAGGCTTCAGCTCCCCCAGCCCAGCGCCCCAAACGCAGAATAATTACTGCCCAAATTCTTCAGGAAATTGTGGCACTCAACCTGCAGGGTCTGTCCTGGGACTAGATTGCCAGCCAATTGCAATTCACCCGGGCTACAATAACTTGGGAATTTAATAATTTAATGAACAAAGGGAATCTGATTGGGACGGCCAAGAAGCCCAAGAAGGCCCCTGAGTCACAAATCACGGAGGCGTACCCAATTATGCTTGACTTCCTGCAGCAGGACCCCAAGCTTCCCTTGACTCAGGTCCAGAAGCAACTTGCGCACCGTGACATTTGGGTGTTTGAGCGCATGGTGCAGCTCTGGATATATGGGAAGGTGGCTTCTATACGGGTTCTTACAAGTTTTGCCAGCAACTAATGGGATGGCGCTAAGGATTCCCCGTATGATTATGCCATTGAATCCACCCTGGTCTAATGCCTGACTAGTCTAACTGATGATGTCATGTTCATCTCCTATTACAAGCTATTGATAGCTTTTGATGATTTTGGTGAGCGAGGAAAAGCTACTGCCAAGAATAGAAGGAAGGAGGTCAAGAAGGGGACATTCATTGATGTGTTTCTGGATGTTTCAGCCAAGGGTACTGTCTATTATTAAAAAACCCAGATTTCACCAATGGCTACAAGTACAGCCACATCCTTGGTGGATTACTTGACTCCTGGGATGGCTCAAATTCCAAGTACAGGGTTTTCTTGAGCCACCAGATGGAGGGTAGCTCCACCACCCTTGAGGCCATCCAGGAACACGGACACCAGGCCTCTGTCTACCCAGCTGGTCATGCTGACATCCATCTGGCTGATGTTGTGTTCTTTAATATTGGAGATACACTCCAGGAGCGCCGCCCTCAGGCTTTCAACAACCTCTATCTTGGGGTCCTTGACCACAATTCTCTCTTTGGTCACCAAATGGTGGCTGACTTGTTTGCGCAAATGGATTTCCATGTGAACATGGGCAACCAATCACGGAAGGACAAGCACCTCCCACCTTGTGTCACAGCCACCTACCAGCCAATCAAGGCAATGACAGATGAGGAATATGACAAGCAGTATATGGCAGCCATCACGCAAAATCCTCATGCCTCCACCCCTGCCACTAACACCCCTCACCTGCAAGCCCAAACCACCCAATCCTAGACCCCACAGGCCAACACTGCCTCTACGTCTTCCTTCCCGTGCTATTCTGCCTCCTAGGCATCACTCTTCCCCGCCCCAACAAACCCACTGTCATCAAATAATTTCTATTTATATTATCTTTATTTTGAATTTCAATTGTTTGTGTTCTCTTTGTTTAAAGTTGGCTATATTCTTTATGTTCAGCTTATTTCTAAAAAATCATATATTTACTATGTTGTGTATATAGATCCAGAACACAGTTATTTTTATTACCCAAACATAGCCCCATGTGAAACTATTAACAACAATTTGGTGATCAACTAAATTTGAATTAGAAAATTATAGGTTAATTATGTCTAGATAAAGTTGTTACTGATCCAAATTCAAAAGCTTAATGATAAACTTTAAGCCAATCAGGAGCCAATTGATAAAGTTATTGTTGTGGCATAAAGGGTCATTCAATAATTCTTTGATGCATGTGCGCTAATTAATATGATTAGCTGGTTGTTTTGCCATTGTACACCATTGCCGCTGTGGCAAGTTATTGATGGACTATTGCTAAACCATCAGATGATTGGGCACTAGTCCACTAACAACTTGCCACAGCAGCAATGGCGCACAATGGCAAAACAACAGGCCAATCATATTAATTAGCGCACATGCATCAAAGAATTATTGAATGACCCTCTATGTCACAACAATCACTTTATCACTTGGCTCCTGATTGGCTTAAAGTTTATCATTAAGCTTTTGAATTTGGATCAGTAATAACTTTATCTAGACACAGTTAACCTATATTTTTCTAATTCAAATTTAGCTGATCACCAAATTGTTATTATAGTTTCACAAGGGGCTGTGGAAAGTGCCAAAAACAATATGGCAATTAAGGAAACAATGCCAACACAAAGCAAACAACATATATTGAGATGAGCGTAAAACATATACACAATGGGTAAAAAAATGGGATAATGTAGTAAAGGGGAAAACAAACAGGAATAAACAAAGAGGCAATAGTATCAGAATAATACATATTTTATTGGGGTAAAAGATATAAAAACAAATGCAAATGTTAGTAATAAATCAAATGAGAGAATTGGAGAAGCTGCTAAAAGACCTCAACTCAGAAATTGCTGAAATTAAAGAGATTGACTGCAAGGTCAAAGCAAGAGTTAAGTCTGCCATCCTTGAAGGGGACAAAATAGACAAGGTGTCTGAAAAGGCCCTTATGAAAAAAATACCAGACACACCAGAGAAGACAATGAGCGCTTACTAAATATTCAAAAAACTGTGGTCAAGGGCCTCCTGTAAATTCACTGCCACCTTTGGCTTTGGACCAATCCGTCTTCCCCTGCCGCACCAAAAAGGGGCCAAAAATTGTAGCCCAGCCACTCAACTCCCTAGACAATTTAGCGCATACTGTCAACAAAAGGTTTGTCCTGGCCTATCCTGCAGGCTCCCCAGCTTCAGCAGTTCCCACCTGGGAAGAAACATTAATTGATTTGGACTATTTACTTGCCTGGTGTCGCCCTCTCTTAAAAACAATTAGGAACACCCAATCAAAAGACGCCACACCAATAACCAAAAAATTGATTGAATCTGAAATGTATGAAATGTACACCAACCAATCAGATGCTTCAGCAGAAATTAACTTGAAACTCTCCAGTTCTCATGGTCCTGATCTGAAAATTTTGTATCCCATCTAATCAGATGCAATTCCTGTTGTCCTGTGATTTCTGTCCTGCAGCCCACTCCTTTTATGCAGCAAGGGGACTTTCAGTCCCCTGCTTGTCTATTTTATTCATTAAAAACCTTTAGACTTAGCTGCTTAAATCTTGTTTTAAATTTGCAGTGTGGACCCATATTCAAGTCCTCCTAAATATTATACAAGGTGTTAGTAATTTATGGTTTTGTTCTTATCTTTGACTTGTACTGTCCCTGTCTGGTCTCCTCTTTGAAGCTTCTTAGCTTAGTAGCTGTCTTTAAACATCACTTGAGCGCTTTACGCTTTTAAAAACCTTGTTTGAACTTAGTTTTAAGTTTAAAGCTCTTTATAAATGTTAGTTTAAAGTTTAAGTTTTACCTGTTATCTTTGTTTTTGAACCCTCTCTTTGTTTTGCATCCCCCAAGCCATCCAAATCCAACGTCAAGGCCCCCAAGTGCTTTCTGTTGTTTTTCTACTGGTTTCTGCTTGTGGCTGCCCCTTTTGAGAAGTTATTAATTTTTGGAGAGTTAAGAATCACATATTTGAACTCAGATTTTGTGGCCGTTCTTACCATGATCCTCCCTGCCTTAAAATTTGTAACGTTTACCTTGGCACCCCTTGTGATTCTCCTCTGGACAACTGCTCCCAAGTTGTGATTGCAATTCTCCACTTCTGCATGCCTTGTGGGGAGCAATCCCTCTAGCCTCTTGTACCTCCCTGACAAGCTCCTTGTCTCAGGTGAGAAAATTTTTAAGAGTCTGACTTGCAACAACCTGGAGTTCCCTGTCATGTATTATACCAAGTCTGCTCCTGCGTTGGAGGTGGTTCCTGCCTTCCCCACCCGTGGTTCATATGAAGGCAACCCAGCTCCCCCCTAGTTCCAGTAGGACAATATCCTGCCCCCACACGGACACCCTGGTTGCTTGCTGGGTTAGCCTTGATGGGATTGAATGCATACTTCCCTCAGCTGTCCCCCATGTCCTCCTTTTGGTCTCCCCTCTGAGCAGCCATCCCAGTACTCCACTGGGCAGTATCCTGGTGGTTCATCTCTCCGGGATGGGAGCTGAACTTAGTTAGTTTAGCCCCCTCTCTCACACCTCCAGTTCAAGTCATTTGCCCTCTCTGTGCCGTCTGTCTGGACAGATGACCCAGAAATATATGCCCATCTCAAGCCAGCCAAGCGCGCCAGGAAAGAGGACACTGAGATGCCTGCACAACTGCTTGCATCAAGAATGGCCAAATTGGCCAAGGCTGCGGGCAAGGAAGAAACACAAGAAGGTAACCTAAAAAATAAAATTAATAAATTTTCAAAATACTTACCTTTTTTTCTTAGAAAACGTAGACGGTGAACTCTGCCTGGTCCTGGTCCCTTTTGTCCCCCCCACCTTCTACGCCAACTACGCCACTTGTGTGGCCAAGAACTTGTACCTGCCCCCCTGTCTTGAGGGAGCTAGAGGACCACATCCACAGGTCCTTTCCTATGTTGCAGGAGGCATTGGCCGGGCTGACACATGACAAGGGGGCATCTGAGTGGGCAGTTACTTCCTACAAGGATGCCCAATTGGTCCGCCTGGACCCAGTATCCCTCAATGGAGTTTACACAGTAAACTCCAGTGATCTTGTTTGGGACATCCTGGAGACGCTTCCAATCAAAAGTGTACCAGAGATGGGCTGAGCTCATGCAGCTGCTTGCTTCTGCTTCCCAGTGCGCACACAATATCTTACCAGTTGGAGAACTTTGGGCGCGCGGTGAGAAAATTGGCTGTTGCAGACGCAACAGCCATCAAGAAAACCAAAATCCTCCTGGCGGACTTTGGGTTGGCCTGGAGTGCCAACAAGATGGGGCTCCCTGTAGCCATGGAGCTGACCTTTGGGAAGATCAAGCATGAAAAGAAGATCAGTGCAGTTTACAATAAATTGTGAAAGTTTACGGAAGCCTTTGATGGGCAAAGGCTTCATTTGGTGGTTTACCTGGGGTTCCTGTTTTACTTTGGAATGGGCGCCAGCATGGAGGATCTTGACAGGGTCCTCCTAGGAATTGACAAGGCCAGGCTCTCCCTAGACGGGAAGAAGGTCCCCCTGGGTATGACTCGGTGGACCACGTGATACAAGACGCCCTGGTCCTGGCAGGGAATTACAGGTTTGTAGCCTTTCAAGAGAAGCTGCTCCTACATTCCCACCTGACCCTTCTCCCTTTTACTATCTGCCAGGAATATTTTAACCAAGGTGTATCCACCGTCCACGGTGTGGCGGTGGAGGTTGTGCGCCACCTCCATTGCGGGGTGGGTACATATCAGAGGACTCACTATAGATGCACACAATAAAAATATGATTCCAATAAATTTTATTACAATTTATATTATTTTTATATTATAAATTTAAATAATTCTTATTTCAGCAAACCAGTTTTGCAAAATATATTGCGGAAACAGGTTTCATAAAAGCATAAAATTATATATTAATAAAATAAATTCTAACTTTTACATTTTACGTTTAATTTTTATAAGACTATTTTTATATTTATTTGATAAAAGTGATATAAATCTATTTGCATAATCCAGTATCAAACATTTGGGATAACCTCAGATGGCATAATAAAATAATAAATAATAAAATAAATTACTTACATCTATTGATTGTCCTTCTGAATGTGATTGCGGTCTTGGAAACATCTAAATATAAAATGATAATTAATAAATATTGAATAGTAAATTAGAGAATATAAAAAAGGGTGGAAACACTAAGCCTTTAATTGATTGGCTTTTGGCTAGGCACGTGGGGATTAACAAATCAGCGTGGCCATAGAATTTGGCCACAGTCTCAGCTGGGAGGGTGTGGATCCCGCCTGCAGCAAATCAAACAGGTCCTTGGTCCCAGTTGGGGTTCCTTGCTTGACAACTTGCTTGAGCCACCCAAAGACTTCCTCAATGGGATTTGGAAAGGGCAAATAGGCAGGGAGGAAGAGAAGGCGCAAATTTGCTGTAGCCAATCTCTGGGGGCCCACTGCGCTGTTGGTGTCAATCATTGGGAATTCCTCAAAAATGTCAGCCACCTTGTGGAGACCAACATTGTCCAACACAATCACATTGGTGAAGACTGGGCTTGTGCACCTCAGGTGCTCCTGGAACAGTCAGAGAAATGACAGGAAGGTCTGGCTATTGTGGGAGCCTAGTATTATTTGGTACAGCTTGACCCCCTTTGGACCAAGGAGAGCCACCATTGAGTAGGCTGTGGCGCGGACTGCAGCACGCCAAGCCACCCTGTCATTGGAGCCTTTTGGGACATAACCATACTCATTCTGCATAGAAAATGCAAATGTCAATTTGTCAATATAGTAAAATTTGACTGTCCCCTTGTTTTTAGGGCAGTGTACGCCTCAGCATAATTTTTCTGGGTCTCAACATTGGCTGGGCTATTCCAATTGTACAGAGATACCCCAAACTTTTTCCAGGAAAAGCACATCCCCTTCACCAGATGGTAGTAAAAGGAAATCAAAGCCTTGATCCCAAAAGTGGACTTGATCATAACCTGTATATTTGCCAGTATAAGATGGCAGTCCCAGGTGATCCACTGGCATATTGCCCATTTGTGCTCCTTGGTGAGCATGGTGGAAACACGCAAGGATTTCTCTGCGGCAAGGACTTGACCCGTGTTGATGAACTTGTTGAAGGTCTTGCTGGCGTACTTGGGATCCACTCCAGCAAGGGCCGCAGTTGCCTTGTAATTGCCTGATTCACGCATTAACTTAAGCAGGATGATGCATTTGATGTTGGGGATGCGCTTCTGGGCGGGCTTTTTAGCAGTGGGGATTGGCTTGTTGGCATTGGGCACAACACAGAGCATGGGTACCTTGTTGTAGAAGGCTGCAACCTTTTTGAGCACTATCTGTCCCTCATTAGTTTGATAGAACTTGGGCTCCTTGTTGTCCTCCTGATTACCATCACTGACGTAGGGCTTGTAGCTAGTATCAAGTACAGGCTTCACCTTCTCCAGCATGGCTGACGGGACCGACTCTTGCCGGTACACAACATCAAACACATATGAAGTAAGTTCTACTTTTTGTCTCTAACTTTCTTGGTGAAGGTAACCTTGGTGGGCTTCCAGGTCAGCTTGGGGACCCAAGGGTTTATGCTCTGCACCCTAGCAGCTTGTGCTCCTTGAACCAGCTGTGTTAGTGCAGCGTCACTATGGAACTCTCCTCTCCTGTCTCCTTTCTGAGTAGGCATTTGTGTTGCACTAACTCTGTTCTTTGACCCGCGGGGGCAACCACAACCACAGCGCACAATGGATGCAATGGTAGTCTGTTGCTGTGTTCCTTCCATTTTAAAATTTAATAAAATATTAAATAAAACTCAATTAAGTTACTCCCTAATTTTAATTTTTGCTTTTATCTGAATATGGATATTTAATTATATTTTTCCCACCCAATATCCCAACTATAGATTTTTTATTTCTTAATTGGTTGTTTCTGGTTTTACAACACCCATTTTAGAATCCTCAAAAAAATCCACCCATTTTCCTAGATTTTACTGCCAAATTCAAACACCCAACACAATTTTTTTAAATTTATGTTTCAGATCTTGTGTCTTATTTTAGATACCTTGGTATCATTCTTGATTACAATCCATTGCACACATTGAGTGAGTGATTTTGTTTACATAGTGAGTTCCTATTGTGTTATGTTTTTGGATTGAGTTTTGACTCATCTTGCTTGGGTGTATTTTGTCACCAATTCACATAGTAAAAATATTTACACCAAAAGTCAACTCACATCATTTTGTTTGTGAATCCATGTATTTTGGATTATATTTTGAATGGTTTTGCTTTGTGCGTGAGCACTTCTTTGCTGTGTTGAACCATTTTGTCCATTAACACCAAAAATCCCTGTTAACAGAGTATATATTTAGCCTGATAGTTGGATTTTGTTCAAATCTGAAATCATTTTGTTTAAATCTGAAGTATTTTTGATTGTTGCCATAGCTTTTAAAGCTACTGTAATTATTTAGATATATTACTATTATAATTTACCTATTAAAATTTAAAACAATCTTAGAACATTTAAATTAAAAAATTAAAATATTAAAATTAAATATTAAAACTTTAATATTTTAATTGTAATTTTTTAATTTTAATATTTCTATTTTAATAACTTAATTTTAATATTTATTTTTAATAATTTGATTTTAATATTTTAATTTTTTAGTTAAAAAAATAAAAAACATATAAAAGTTAAGTTGCAAGGGAAGATGATTTATTGGGGGATGCAAATTGCAAAGGGGTATGCAAATATTCTGGGGTATTATTCCCCAAAATTATATTATCTTCTAATGCGTCCAATTGGGACCACATACTCTTCTGTACGTGGTGAACGACTCTGGCGCCAATTGCTAGAGGGGTGGTGCTCAGCACCCCGGTGGTGGCTGAGCGTCTTATAAAAGGCAGTTGCAAAAGCAAATTAATGAGGAGTTGGTTCTCTGGAGGTATTGTGTAACTGTACAACAAAGCTAACATAAAACAGTTGTATAGGACATGCTTTACAGTTTTGTAGCCCTGCAGTGTCTTCATTTTATCCAGTTCCAGCCAGCAGACATCCATTTGAAGGGGGACATCCTCCAGCTTCTTCATTTTGGCCTTCATAATGCAGTATAGTACTACCCTGAGGTAAACAGCAAGATGTAGTCACTTTGAGGTATAGATTTCCGCAAATAAGCAGAATTTCTTGTAGATTATAACTAATCAATTTGTATAGGACATGTTTGAAAAATTGATTAAAGGAGAGTTGGGCATTTTTGAGGCATCCACAACCCACACCTCTTCAAACAATATGAATAAAGGGTTCATCTTATTGACTAAAAATGCATTGCCTGTTTGATTTGATATTGATTTTATTAAATTGTTGAATATTGCGGCTTTGATGTTTTCTTGTGGAATTGAAATTGAATTTTTTCAGTTTTATTTCATATGCGTTCATAGTTGAAAATGGAAAACGTTCAATGCATTCAAATATATTTTGTCAAAATTCATGCTGACATTTATTTAGATCCATCATTCCTTTGAAGTTGATACTTGCACCTATTTCATAGGCTTCTCTGACCCACGTTGAGCTTCCTTCTGGCGCTTTGAATTCCCTATTCATTGCGTCTTTTGTTGAATATTGATTGATGTTATCCTGTACTATTTTATTTATTTTATTTTTATTTATTTGTTATACAGGGGCTATCAGTGATTGGTAACCCCTGTAGAACCAACTTGGCATAAAAGCCACCACTTCTGCAACCTTGTCCCCATCCCTAGTTATAACTAAGTAAATACAAATAAAAAATGAAAAGACTTACTGATTGTTTCCCCTGCGGCCCCCTCAGCCACAGGCGCCCCTTTGGCAAACTTCATGAGTGTTAGCTGCTCTTCATTTGTTTTTCTGGGCTTGATCTTCCTTATTTTCTGTGCTACTTGTGTTTTCTCTTGATTTTCATTAGTTGAATTTTCATTGTTTCTTAAGGAGCTTCTGCTTCTTGATTGTGCTTTGTTTTAATATGTTTCAATTTGATTAGATTCCTCTTCATTAGTGTTTATTTCCTTTGAGATTTCAGTTCCTTCAATCAGTTTGATTTTATTGTTGTTTTCTTTAGCCCCTTGCCAGAACTCCCACAAATTGTAGGCTGCATCATTGAACTTCAGACTTGATAGGATTGTTCCCTGTAGATTGAGCAACGCTTCTTTGTTCTTTTTGTCTATAATATTTCCTAGTTTATCCAGAGCATCTTTCTTTGGCTGGATCAGTGGCTGGCCCCCATTACCCAGCTTTCCTGTTACTATTTTCCAGATATTTTTTTCTATTTCAACAAACTTTTGCAGTTGTGATTCTAATTTTTTTATCAAGCTATAGATATTTGAAATTTTTTTTGAATTACATCAAAAAACTGATTTTATAGTACTACCTTCAATGCATGAAAATTTTGCATCATCAATAATAAATTAAAGACCATAAATGTAAATTTTGCATTAGAATATTGCAATTAGACGTCAAATCTTGATATTTTGATATTATGTGCATAACTCAATGCATTTTGTTTAATAAAATTCATTGAGTTATGCACATAATATCAAAATATTAAGAGTTGACGTCTAATTGCAATATTCTAATGCAAAATTTACATTTATGGTCTTTAATTTATTATTGATGATGTAAAATTTTCATGCAAATAATTATATGTTATTCATAAAATGTACAAATTTTTATTGATTATGAGAATGTCAATAATGGAAAAAGAATATGTTATTAATTATAAATCAAAAGAAATAATATCAATTTTAATAAGTTGTCACAAAGAAAGGTTTTATTTTACTCATCAAAGGACAAGTAGGGGAGGGAATTGGCGGAATGTACATTATCATCATATGTGCTTGTGAAAGGGATGTCATCAGAGGTAATGGGGAGGGAATGAGTGGTGGTTTGAGAGTCAGGGTTGGAAGGCAGGTGGCTTGGTCTTGATGACAACCTCCAGAATTAACTCATACAGAATGGAACATCCTCCATGTCAAAAATTCTCAAAAATATTTTTTTTCTTGATTAAATAATTGACACTGATAATAGAAGCAATGTTTTATTTTTATTTTTGAGCTTTTAATTGAAATTATAAAAGATAAAGCAAAAACAATTTTTAAATTGTTGACATGGAAGATTTTCCATTCTGTATGAGTTAATTCTGGAGGTTGCTGTCTTGATGGGGGGGGTTGGAGAGGCTTGGTTTGTTGACTGGGAAGAGGCAATAAGAGCTGATTGATTCAATTGATCAAATTCTTCTTCTGTCACATATGTGGGCTTGACAAACCAAATAGATGGGTGTGGGGGGAGGCAGGAGTTCTTTATGGACTTATTGCTATCACTTGCATAGAATATGATGAGATCAGATAAATCCTGGACAAATATGGACGGGAAAAGCTTATAATCCTTCTCAATTTGGGTGCACAGTTAATTGTATGTGGCAGGCTTCAAGCGCCTGAGAGCTGAACCAAAATTGTAAAGACATACATCTGCAAGATGCATGTCAGGGTGGTTGATGGGGTAGGACAAGCAGTTATGCCCCACAGCCCTAATTTCCTTGGTTGCCCATTCCCGCTGCTCCATCTCTACACTCAGTACAACTGTGTACACAGTGTGTTGGGTAGCCCAGTCCTCCAGCATGTCCTTGAGCTCTGTCTGGTAGCCATACCCATCTGCAGTGTTTGATATTGCTGAGCAATAATTGACATCAAATAAGAAAACTGCCAACAAAACCCCAACAAATCAATACAAGATTGAGCCGCGCTTGTAGACATCAGATTGGATTCACCTTTCTCCATAATAATAGATACTTGCAGAAATCTTGACATTAGACAAGAAGATGACGTCATTTTGCATCCTCATTGCCCTCCCTTTAATAAAATTAATGATGGTTGAATTGTAGGGGTTGGTATCCACTAAACTGGGGCCATTGAGAACTTGATTGCACAAGATTCTAGCAGCAACCACAACTCTGTGCATCCACAAATTCAACGTTCTTTTGTTGGTGAAGATGCCATGAAGTCCCAGTTGGAGACAAACCTGGATCAAGGGCATCCACAAGTCACATTCAATGCTGGCCATCATAAGGGGATGGGCTTTTTTGCTATCAGTTGACGTACAGGCACCAGTTGGGGTCTTTTTGGGAGGGGGACCCCAATTGGCGTGGGCTCACAGGATGCAGCCACAGTGGAATTTGTAAAACCCATCACAGCCGCAATTTCCCTGTGGGACATAAGCATCCCTTGCTTTTCAACCATTTCAAGAAAAATTTCTGGGATGATCAATTTTCTTCTGCGTCTTGCAGGCTGATTGGCTGGAGGTGGGATGTGTCTGTCTTGGGAACTGGACGTTGTCATCTTATTGGCTGTTTCAGGATTCTTACTTCTATGGGTGGCCCATTGGCTCAATTGACTGGTTCCAGATGCCATTGTTAATACAGGATTTGGGTTAGCAGCTGCCTGTGTGTGATGGGCAAACCGGGCCATTCTTGAGGATGCGGGAGAAAGAACACACTCCTGGGTAGTACTTGGGGACAGGCCTGAGGGTTGGGAATGACCATAGGCAGAGGCTTCACTGTTGGAAGATCTAGCTTAGCCCTGCATAATTTTTTCAGGGCCAGGGAACAGCTTGTTTACTTGGTTATTATCAAAAGAAGGCATATTAAATCTTATATTAAAAAATTAAACTCAAAAGGAGAAGTAAATATTTTAATCAATTTTATTGTTAAGTATGTTAAGCTAGAGAATATTAAGATCTAAATTTCAGCTGTCCTAAACTGGAATAGGGAGATTTTTGAGAATGCCTATGATTTCTAAAAGAATTATCACAAATCCACTCTAGATCCTTTGAATTCCTGTTTGAGATGCCCATAAATTATATTTATTTCAAATTCACCTCATTTTTGATTTGGAATTTGGTTCTTGGATTTGACAATCCCGCAATTTCAGATTTATTAATTTTTACATGATGTCTATGATTTGTTAGAATAGGGGAAATCTTAAATTGTACATTAGAATCCCACATTTCTGGAAAATGTATCCTGCATTTGTTTGTTGTGTTTTGTCTTTTGTTAGTTGAGTTATCTGCTCAAGAGATTTGAAATTTGCCAATTTAAATAAACCAAAAAAATCAAATTAAATGGTTGATTTTATTAAATATTTTAATTTTCACTCAGCTGAGTTGCCCACAAAAGTGATTTGAGAATTTGGACCAAGGATTTGACAATCTCACATTCTTTTGTCAAGTTCTGAATTCACAGTATTTAAGATTTATTAATTATCATTTTATATCTAGAAGCTTCTAAGCCCATAATCACATTCTGCAAGAACATCAATGAAGGTTTGTAATTTATTTATTTATTTATATTAATTTTTATTATTATGGCATCTGAGGTTATCCCAAACACTTGATACTGGATTACACAAATATATTTATATCACTTTTGTCAAATAAATATAAAAATGTAATTAAAAAAGTTAAATGTAAAGTGTACACAATAGAAGTAAATTTTATTAAAGTAAATATATTTATGCTTATATGATGACCTTCTCCGGGTTTATTTTGCAAAACTTGTTTGCTTAAATAAGAATTAGAAAAATTTATTATAATAAAAATAATATAAATTGTAATGAAATTTATTGGAAGAGAGAATTTATTAAGAGCACCTGTAGTGAGTTTGTTGGTGTGTACCCACCTGGCAATGGAGGTGGCGCACAACCTCCACCGCCACACTGTATACTGTAGATAAACCCTGATTAAAATATTCTCAACAGCTAGTAAAAGGGAGTATGGTGAGATGGGAATGAAGCAGCAGCTTCTCTGATGGGGCTGCAAACCCATAGATTCCCACCAGGACCAGGGCATCTTGGATTATGTGGTTGACCAAGTTGTACCCGGGGGGACCTTCTTCCCATCCAATGAGAGCCAGGCCTTGTTGATCCCAAGAAAGACCCTGTCTAGGTCCTCTACGCTGGCACTCATACTAAAGAAGAAAAGATATCCCAGGTAAACCACAAGGTGAAGCCTTTGCCCAGCAAAGGCTTCAGTAAACTTGCACAGCTTATTGTATACTGCGCTTATTTTTTTTGTGTTTAGTTTTAACAAAGGTCAGCTCCATGGCTGCAGGGACCCCCATCTCATTGGCGCTCCAGGCCAACCCAAAGTTGGCAAGGAGGATTTTTGTCTTCTTTACGGCTGTTGCGTCTGCAACAGCCAATTTCTCCACTGTGCGCCCAAAGTTTTCAAGGAGGTAAGAGAGTGTATGCTCCACCAGGAAGCAGAAGCAAGCATCCGCATGGACCTGGTCCATCTCTGGTATGTTCTTGAATGGGAGCGTTGCCAGGACATCCCAAACAAGCTTAATGGAGCTTACACAGTAAACTCCACTGAGGGATACTGGGTCCAGGTGGACCAGTTGGGCATCCTTGTAGGCAGTAACTGTCCACTTGGATGCCCCCTTGCCATGTGTCAGCCCAGCTAACACTTTCCTTGTCATTGGGAAGGACCCGTGAATTCTGTCTTCAAGCTCCTGCAAGACTGGGGGACAGAAACAGCTGCCTAGCCACATGATTGGCGTAGTTGGCATAAAACATGGAGGGAGAAAAGGGGACTAAGACCCAGCAGATTTCACTGTCTATATTTTCTAAAAAAGGTAAGTATTTACAAATTTTTATTAATTTTATTTTTTTATGTTACCTTGGCATGTTTCCTCTTTGCCTGCAACTTCAACAGGCTTAGTCATTCTTGGTGCAAGCAATTGCTCTGGTAATTCTGTGTCCTTGGTTCTGGCTTGCTTGGGTGGCTTGAGATGGGCATACATCTCAGGGTCATCAACCCAGACAGACAGCGCGGATAAGGCAAAGGACTTTAATTGAAGGCCTTCCACAACAGTCTTCTGGACATTTAAAAGGCGTTCAATTGTTGTTTTGAGGGTGTTGGCATCTTGGCTTTAAGTGCCTTGGCAGACACCTAGTCAATTCTGTCCCCTGTAAAGACAGCAGCCTTCAATTTTGCCTTGACCTTGCAGTCAATATATTTGATTTTGGCAATTGCTGAGCCAAGATCTTTCAAAAGCTTTTCCAATTCTCTAATTGATTTTTTACTAACCTTTTCATATGTTTTTATAGCTTTCAACCCAACAAAATCTGTGTTATTCTGATACTATTGCCTCTTTGTTTATTCCTGTTTGTTTTCATTTACTACATTATCCCATTTTTTGCCCATTGTGTATATATTTTACACTTAACTCAATATGTGTTGTTTGCTTTGTGTTGGCATTGTTTCCTTAATTGCCATATTATTTTTGGCACTTTGTACAGCCCCTTGTGAAACTATTAACATCAATTTGGTGATCAACTAAATTTGAATTAGAAAATTAAAGGTTAATTATGTCTAGATAAAGTTGTTAATGATCCAAATTCAAAAGCTTAATGATAAACTTTAAGCCAATCAGGAGCCAAGTGATAAATGGATTGTTGTGACATAAAGGATCATTCAATAATTCTTTGGTGTGTGTGCACTAATTAATATGATTGGCTGGTTGTTTTGCCATTGTGCGCCATTGTTGCTGTGGTAAGTTGTTGGCAGACTACTGCCCAAGAAGCTGCTGGGTTAGAACTAGTCCATCAGCAACTTGCCACATTGGCAATGGCACACAATGGCAAAACAACTAGCCAATCATATTAATTAGTGGACACACCAAAGAATTATTGAATGATCCTTTATGTCACAACAATCCATTTATCACTTGGCTCCTGATTGGCTTAAAGTTTATCATTAAGCTTTTGAATTTGGATCAGTAACAACTTTATCTAGACATAATTAACCTATAATTTTCTAATTCAAATTCAGTTGATCACCAAATTTTTGTTGATAGTTTCACAAGGGGCTGTGCAAAGAGCTAAAGAATAGCTGTGTTCTGAATCTAGATACATGGCATAGTAAATATATGATTTTATAGAAATAAGCTGAACATAAAGAATAAAACCAACTATAAACAAAGAAAACATGAACAATTGAAATTCAAAATTAAGATAGTATAAATAGAAAATGTTAAATCAGCAGGCTCAACCTACCAGCAAGGTTCTGAGTAAGCAGGTTCACAACCCGCAATCCAATTCTCTGTCCACCTGCAGCCAAGTTAGGAAGGCAACTCAAATGACCAAATCCAACAACATGAACAAAAGCTGATCACTCTTGGTGGGTGACTCATTTTGGCGCTTGACTCATTATAAGGATCAAGCCACCCCCTTCACCATCTAACTGTGTGATCAACACAATCATGTTCCTGTTATCCTTGATTCACATTGACTATATAATCCATATCTCTCAATAAAAGTTATTATCTAGTTTCTAAATATTTTACCCTTGTAACTCTGCTAAAACAGAGCAGTTACAGCAAAATTTTTTGGCAACAGGGGGTTTATCAAGGGTGGGGAGGAGTGATGCCTAGTAGGCAGAATAGCATGGGAAGGAAGGCGTAGAGGCAGTTCTGGCCTGGGGGGTCTGGGATTGGGTGGGTGGGGCTGGAAGGTGGGGGGTGTTGGTAGCGGGAGTGGAGGCAGGAGAATTTTGCGTGATGGCTACCATATAACACTTGTTATATTCTTTGTCTGTCATTAGCTGTATGGGCTGGTAGATGGCAGTGACACAGGGCAGGAGGCGCTTGTCCTTCCATGATTAGTTGCCCATATTCACATGGAAAACCATTTGGGCAAACAGTCAGCCACCATCTGTCAACCAAAGAGAGACTCATGGTCAAGGACCCCAAGATAAAGATCATTAAAAGCCTGAGGACGGCTCTCCTGTACTCTGTCTTTGATGTTGAAGATGACAATATCACCCAGATGGATGTCTGCATGGCCAGTGGGGTAGACTGAGGTCTGGTGCCTGTGTCCCTGGATGGCCTCAAGGGCAGTGGAACTTTCCTCCATCTGGTGGCTCAAGAAAACCTTGTGCTTGAAATTTGAGCCATCCCAGGAGTCAAGTAATCCACCAAGGATGTGGCTGTACTTATAGCTATTGGTGAAATCTGTGTTTGTCCAATAATAGGCAGAACCCTTGGCTGAAACAGCCAGAAACACATCAATAAACAACCCCTTCTTTACCTTCTTACTTCCTTTTTGGGTGGCAGCTCTTCCTTGCTTGCCAAAATTATCAAAAGCTATTGATGGCTTGTAGTAGGAGATGAAGATGATGTCATCTGTTAGACTAGTCAAGCATTAGACCAGGGTGGATTTGATGACGGGATCATATGGGGAATCCTCAGCACCATCCCATTGGTTACCAGCAACAATTGTCAGCACACAGACTGACGCCACCTTCCCATACATTCAGAGCTGCACATGAGCTCAGAAACCCAAATGCCATGGTGCCCAAGTTGATTCCAGACCTGGGTCAAAGGAAGCTTGGAGTCCCGCTGCAAGAGATCAAGCATGATTGGGTAGGCCTTGGTTATTTAGGACTCAGGGGCCTTCTTTAACTTCTTGGCTGTCCCAATCAGATTCTCATTGTTCATTAGGTTGTTAAAATCCTGCATTATTGTGGCTCAGGTAAATTTCAATTGGTCAGCAATCTGATCCCAGGACAGACCTTGAAGGTTCAATGCCATAATTTTCTGGAGAATTTGGGCAGTGATGATTTGTTGCTTAGGGCGCTGGGCCATGGGAGCTGAAGCCTGATTGGCTGAGGGGGGAAGGTTGGCTGGTGACAAGAAGTTGTTCCAAATCAAGGTTGCCATCCTGATTGGTTAGTTGACAGGCAGCTTATGCAGAGGTGGGTATAGGAGCGGGGGCAGAGCTAGACACTAAGTGACTACTGAATAAGTCAAATACATATGGGTTGGAGGTCAGGTACAGATCAGCTTCCTTGTTACCTGCCTCACAGGCTTGGGTGTAAACAGGTGCCTCCACGTTCTGAGCCTTGCCTCCATTGAAGCTGGCTTGGCTGCAGCTGGCTTGGTTGCTGGTGCTTTCAAAAATGATGCTAGTAAAAACCATTGTAAAAAACCTAGGATAAAATCACTAAAAGTAGAAGTTTAAAATTTTATGATTTATTTTTATTGTAATCTCAGGTGCATAAATTGGGAGGTTCTCAAAACCATTTCATATAAAACAGGAGCCATTAAAATGAATAAAATGCCTTTGTTCTAAATTGGATAGCTATTGATTGTCTGTTAAACTGTTATACTTCTATTTTAGGCTGCTCATACTACACATCTTGTGTGACTTCATTCTGTTTTGTGCTGGTGGAATCTGCTTCTAGATTGCTCAAATTTTGTTTCATTTTAGTCCTTCTGTTGGTGCCTCATATGAATCCTGATTGGAGTATAATATACTCTGGAATAGCATCCATCCATCTCATTTGTTGCGTCACTTCATTTTGTTTGTGGTTTAAACAACGCCACTTGATATTTGCTATAATTTTGTTTAATGGGCTAGTGAAATTTTGTTTTTTGTTTGACAGTTCATTTATTAACTGAATTTTTTTAAATTAATTGAATCCTGAATCTTGCACAACTTGGATTTTGTTCAAATCTGATATCATTTTGTTTAAATATGAGGTATTTTTGGTTGTTGCCATAGTTTTTAAAACTACTGTATGAGTTTAGATTATTATATAGTATCAGGAGAAGCCAGATACTGTTCATGTAAATCATTTTAGTCATGGGGCTTATCTAAGTAGTTTTTCCTCTTAAGTTGTGAGGCTTGTCCAAGCTGTGTTCTGCTTAGGACTCAAAATATTTGATCCCTGTAATAGATAACCAAATAATAACAATGCAACAACTTAATTATTAGTCTGAAAATCTCTCAGAGAATTACTTCTCCAAAATGGAGTAATCAAAGATGTTGTGACATCTCCCCCTGGAGTACTGGAAGGTGGAACCTTAGGGATTGTCTTGAGGATGTTGGGGATTCAGGCTTGGTATTGATCCAGTTGCATTAGAGACAGGAAGTCAAGAGTTACATTGAGCTGTTCTTTCTTTGCACAGACAAATTCAGTTATGGTGCATATGTTTGAGTTCAGTACAAGCACCAATCCCTTTGATAAGATAATTGTTGTTTGGTTTTACTCTCATGACAATTCCTGGTCTTCATAATCCTGCGTCAAATTTGTGCACATTGTGATTAACAACCCAAATCTTGTCCTTGCTTTGGAAGTGTTCCTGTTGTAGGGGGATTGCTTCTCTCTCAACTCTTTTTTCCTTGTTTTTCTGGTCTCTTATGGTGTTTTGTACGTCATGGTCATTGTTGTCTGGTACTTTCTTAGGTAGAGGTAATCATGATCCTAACTTAGTACTGACAATTGCAGGTTTATACCCATAGACAAGTTCATACAGGCTTTTGCCTATATTGCGGTTAACTTGTGTTTTGCACATCATGAGTACTGTTGGCAGTATGTTGGCCCAAAGTTTTGGATCATTGGCAGTCAGTTTACTGATAGCTTCCACAAGTGATTCATTTAGTCTTGTAACTCTTCTGTTTTTTTGTGAATGGTAGGGGCTGGCAATGGTATGTTTTATTCTATTTTTAGCAAGGTAGATATTGGTGTTGATAGCCTTGAGTTCTGTTAATCCATCTGTGATGAGGAGTTTGGGTTTCCTGTCAAAACAGCAGGGTTGACCCACCAGCAAGGTTTCAATTAATCAGGTTTGCAACCTGCAATCCAACTTTCCAGTATCTCATAGCCAAATGCAGAAGTCAACTCAAATTTCCAGAAATAGCAACATGAGCAAATGACAATCCCTAAAGATGGATGTCTCAATTCAGTGTGTGACTCAATATATAGATCAAGCTACCCCCTAACTATCCAACTGGTTGATCATCACAATAATTCTCCTACTATTCATGATGCACTCACACTATATAATTCCAATATCAAAATAAAGATAATTATCTAGTCTCTACATATTTTCCCCCTTGTAACTTTGCTAAAACAGCACAGTTACAACATTCCCAAACTTAGCAATGATTTATTTGCCAATAAACTGTCTTGCATTGTTTCCTTTTTGTTCTTTTGTGGCTTATGCTACAGGCCACCTGATTGCATAGCCAATAGCTGTTATGATGTACTTTTTGCCTTTGTTATTGTCAGGCATTGGTCCCACAATATCCAGCAACCACACTTTGAAAGGTTGTGTGATTGATACTGGTATCATTGACTTGGGGGTGGCTTAGTTTGGGCATACTTTTCACATAATCTGCATTGGTTCAGCACATCCTAGATGTTGTCTATCTTTTAGGCCACTTGTAACATGTCTTGAGGTATTCATGTAGATTCCTGCTACAGGTGTATCCCAGATCTCTGTGGTATCAAAGGATTTTGTCAATCTTTTGCGTTGACAAGATGTAGGGTACAGTGTCACCATTTAGAAGTATTTGGTGTAACATGCCATATACATTTTTGAACAGGTGTTTGTTCTTAGGGACTTTTTTCTTGGATGTCCATTGGTTTACCAGGTGGGAATCCCTCTTGGGGATTTCCAATTATTAACCTGAGCCAATCAGGGCCTCCATCAGTACATAGTAGATGTTTATGATATAGTCCTGATAGGGTGTCTGCAGTAAGCATTTCCTTGCATATTTTATACTCAATTATCATGGGATACCTTTGTATGAGGCTCATTCATTCAGCTTGTTGTCTAGATAGATGTTGTTGATTCTTAAAGAATACTAATGACTTGTGGTTAGTTAGTACTTTGAATATCTCTGTACCTTCAAAATAGCATTGCCACTTCATTAGAAAGTGGACAATGGCCATCAGTTCCTTGTCATGTATTGGGTATCTTTGCTCAACATCAGAAAGTTTTATTGATTCATAGGCTATAGGGAGGAAGTCCTTTTCTGCAGTTTTAATTTGAAGTACTCCTCTTATTGCATAGTTGGAGGCATTAGCTTCTAACTTGTACACTCCTTCACAGCCAGGATATTGCCAGGATACCACATCCCAGTGAGGGTTCTGTTTGCCTTGTCTGCCAATTTGCTCTTTTTGGAGGAGGGAGGAGCCCACCATAGGAGGGGTGCTAACTTGATGAAATAAGATGCTGATTGTCCTACCAAGGCCCAAGGACTGGTGGAGGGCACCATGGTGTCAACTAACCCAGACAAGGTAATGTAGGCTATGCCTGCATATTGACTGGCTGTGGGAGGTGACAGATTGGGGCTGGGGGCAGGCAGTCAGGCTTGGGAGTTGGGAGTGCTTCCATATCTGTCTGATAGGTAAGAAAATAATTGTAGTTCTCATAGAATATGGTGGCTAGGTGCTTGTATCAGGCTCCCTGTGATAGAATGTTTGTGGAGTTCTCTGTTGGGCCATGCAGTCAAAGCAGAGGATATTGTACAAGGTAAACTTGTAGTATTTTAACTTAAGTGGGTATTCAGAGAAAGGCAGCAGGCCAAAGGGTGCTCTAGGCGGACAACAAAACACAGGCCAGGTTTCAGGGATTTTCTCAGGAACCCAGGCTATCAGGCCAGGACTTTCTGTTGGAATAGTAGTGAAGTGGAAATCAATCAAGATTAAATAATGAATAAAATGGTAGAACCAAGGTCCCATAATCTTATTTATTTCAGAATGTCAATACCATTTTACCAAGACTTCACAGAGCTTAAATATCATTCAAATGCTAAGTTTTGATTCAACTATCACCTGATAGCTGAGTTGATCAGGTTCTTTTGACCTGAGAGTTCCAGGCCCATTATGAACCTTATGGCTCATTGTTTCTTCTGTTTAAATGACCTTCATCATACAGTCTGTAGATAACATCTTCATGGCTCTATCATTGCTACTGGCATTCCTGTAATCCTGGATCAAGAGACCTTCAGAAACTATAAGCCAGGTCAACATTTGCCTCATAAATTGTACATCTTCTGGAGTAACTTATGGGCCACTGTCTGGCCAGAGATTACATGGTCAGACAGCCCAAACTTCTAGACAATCATCTGAAATCACTTTGGACTTTGACTCTTCATGCTGAACAGCAATCTCCTTTTTAGACAGCCCATCAGCTATGAAAGGAGTGACACCATGTTGGTTCAGCGCTTCCAGAAATCTAGATTGGTCTGGATTATCACCATCCTATGAAGCCCTTCTGTACTCTGAAAATTTGTGTCCATGCAGGCCTGCAAATCCCCCTGATTAATAAGATTTGAACTAACGTGAGTTCCAGCTCTCTCACTGGTTAACTGTAAAAAACACAGGCAGCCGGCCCAAGGGTCTGCAAGATCCCCAAACTCATCAGAGCCTGACCCCAAGTTCAATTCTCCTAGTTGGAGTTTATCACTTCTTTTGGGAGAAATGCCATTAATGATAGATATTGCAAGATTGGGGCAGTGACCATTCATTCTTTTAATTGTTGAAAGTGTTGATCTCTCAATGGTGTCCATATAAATTTTGTTGTCTTGCCAGTGATTGCAGATAAGAGAGCAGTCAAGATTCCTGTAGATAATCCAGGAAATTCTTGCTTGCTTCTTCATTATCCTTGTCTGACTCTTTTACAGTTTGGCGGGGAATCCTTTATGTGAGCTTCAATGAGCTTGGATTCCAGGCAAGCAATATTGGTGTTAATCTTGTTGCCACCTTGTGATCACATCTACGCTTCACTTCCCATAGTCTTAGCTGCAGACCATCTATTTCATTCCTTGATAGTTTTTTTCAGTTAAAAGTCAAAAACATAAAAAATAAAATTATTGAGAGGAAAGCAACCATTGTCACAAACAAGCATCTTTATTAATTATCATCATGTTTCCATTATATACCAATTGGTGTATAATCAGCTGAAAACCCCTCCAGTTCTGGAATCTCACCTGGATTCCTATCACATGGTTTATGAAATGTTGGCGTCATTCAATCCAGATCTTTACCAAAAAGATCTTTACACCCTTAACCTATAAGAATGTGACATAATACATTCCAGAATCACTTTATTCCTTCTACAGAAATGTATTGTTTTGGCTTTAAGCATTACAGACTTCTGGCGCCAAAACCCTGTATAATATACATATTACTGATCCAAACTATCATTGTTCATACTGGAAACCAGCTGATAAATCCTGAATGCATAGACACCATTGTCTACATTTAGCCATTTTTGCATTAAATGGTTTTTTGCATTAAAAACCCATTAAAACACTTTGAAACTCAAACCAGGAACCACTGTGATGTCCAGGAACTTTCCCAGGCAGCACCCCAGCGCCTGAAACATTTTCTGGGCGGTGCCTTGGCGCTTTAAAAATTAATTAGGTGGTGCGGCAGCACTTCTAACCTAATAAATTTGCCAACCTGTGCTTTTAAACCACAATCTGGGGGGTTACTTTTGGTTAACCTTAACCAAACTTCTTGATATAGTCAATTCAATTTATTAATATAATTAAATCTTCATTAATCATATTCCCCAATATATATTAATTAACCTTCCCAGTTAATAAATTTGTTTGAAGACAACAAGTCTTTACTTGACACAGTCAAGTCCATTTTGGCCCTATGATTAAATCTTAATTCATCATATTCAAGGGTATAGATTAACCTTTGTGGTTAATCAATTGGTTTGAGACACCTAGTTTCATAATCTGAATCATTCTAACTATTCATTTTGTCCCTATGATTAAATCCTCATTAATTATATTCAAGGGTATCAATTAACCTTTGTGATTAATCAATTGGTTTGAGACACCTAGTCTTATAATCTGAATTGTTTAGATTATCCATTTTGTCTCTCAATTAGTACAGCCTAATTGACTCCTGGGTACTCCATTACTATGTTGGAAAATCTCTCCAAGGCCAATCATATTGTTTTGAATTTCAACCAATGAAAATCATCAAAATTCAACCATCTTGTGAAACCACAGCTCAATGTGACTGTATTACAAGCACATTTCCCCAGTCAGGGATAAATATCCTGACATAGGCTACTATTCCCAGGAATGTACAAAGCCCACTTCTATTTTGCGGTGCCAGCATGCCAGTTATGGCTCTTATTATCTCTGGGCTGGGCCTGACCCCCTCTTTACTGATAATATGGCCTAAGAATGGGAGCTCAGTTGAAAAGAGGTTGCATTTGTAAGGTTTAGCTATGATTTGATTATCTTGAAAAGTACAGAGCACCATGCAGACATCTTTCCAATGTTGTTCCTTAGTGGGGCTGTATATGATTATGTTGTCAAGGTAGACTATGGCTCCTTTCTGATGTGATTTTCAAATACTTCATTCATAAAGGTCACAAAGATACTTGGTGCATTTTTCATGCCAAAATTGAGGACAAAACATTCAAACAATTCATACTTAGTTTGAAACACTGTTTTGGGGATGTCTTCTGGTTTAACAAAGATTTGGGTATAAACCACTGTCAAATTAATTTTTGTGAAGAACTGGGACCCCCAGGGCATTGAAAAGGTCATCAATCAGGGGCAGAGGATAACTGTTATTAATTGAAACCTTGTTGAGTGCCCTTTAATTAGTGACCAGGTGCAATCCTCTATCTTTCTTTGCTACAAAAAAGACAGCCACACCAAAAGGAGATTTTTATGGTCAGATGAGTCCTTTTTTGAGGACTTTTTCAGATAGGCTTTTAGTGCATTTTCTTCTTGTGGTGTTAGGCAATAAATGAAGCATGTTTTTGGAACACTTCTTTTGAGATTAATTTTGTGCTGAATACCCCTGTTAGACAGTAGTCCTGGCAACTTCTCTTGAAAGACAGAAGGGAATTCTTGGATTAGCGTTTGTCAAACTGGGTATTGCTCAAGTGAGGTCTCTATGATTTTAAAATGAATAATCTCATACATGCAGGGGTTACAATCAAGTTTCTAGGGTCCTTTTTCTCTTTGGCTTTGGTAATCCCAACAAACACAAAGCTCTCATGAGCGTTTCAAGGTGATTTGGATACACATGATGGTGTAATTCTTCTTGTTGTATGGTGAGGGTAGCACTACCCTATTCAATTTGGGGGTTTGTCTTTCTCATCCAATCTTGACCAATTACTACATTGTACTTGGGGATTGGTATGATGGGGTGTCAAAACAACAGGATAAACCTGCTAGCAAGATTTCAACTAAGCAGGCTTGTGACCTGCAATCCAAATTTCCTATGACTTGGTCCCAAACAAGGAAGTTGACTTGAATTCCCAAAAACAACAACATGAACAAACAATGATTCTATTTGGTGGATGACTTGATTTGGTGCCTGACCCTTTACCAGGAACAAGCCACCCCTTTCATCATTCAACTAAATGATTTACATATCATGTTTCTCTTAAGATGATTTACAGCAACTATACAATCCATATCTCCAAATAAAGATAATTATCTAGTTTCAAATCTTTCCCCTTTGTAACTCTGCTAAAGCAGCACAGTTACAACATTGGTAGCAGAAGTAGGTTTCCCATCCTACTTTATCCCTTAAAATTCTGCATGTTGTCTGTACTTGCCGCAATCAACAAATCTACAAAAGAATCATGTCTGGCCTCTCCTTAGACTGGACGCCTTATATGCCAGGTACCAAAATACTGGAAGGGTTTGTGTTGTACCAAAACTTAGTGATACCAGCTTCCCCCTTCAACGCTCTATCAGCACAAGGATTCTTCCAAGCACCTACCACCACTCCTCATGTGACAGACAAAAGTATCATGCTCGCCCATGTAGCCCAATGCCTGTGCAGTGCCACCTTGGAGTTGTTTGCTGGAGCCAATGACAACAATGCCACAGCATGGATCCAATTTTCCTAAAGCAAGCTAGCACAGATGGAGTGCCCACAGAGATTTTGGATTGCAGAATTTTCCATTTGACTGACTCACAATGCTGGCATATGGTGCAATAAATGGCATGAAGACCACACCGAGAAAGACTGGGATACCTTCAAGCAGGACTTCTTATCAAGATTTGTAATGAAGGACACCACCCTTATGACCATACTCCAAGTAAAGAAACTGACCAAGACTGACACAGTAAAGGAGCTCACCTGCAAATACAAAGAGATTCATCCACAAGCAGCTTCTGATATGACATTTGAAAATCCAGCAACTC
Source organism: Entomophthora muscae (assembly GCA_014839935.2). Lineage (NCBI taxonomy): Eukaryota > Fungi > Entomophthoromycota > Entomophthoromycetes > Entomophthorales > Entomophthoraceae > Entomophthora > Entomophthora muscae. The sequence goes on from QTSX02003553.1 coordinate 1,013,095, forward strand.
ACCTCATTTACTACAACTCCCTCAAGTTGCACGTAATGAGACATGTGAACCTGGATCAAGTAATCAACTTGCAAAGTCTATACCGTGAGGCCAAGAAAGCAGAACAGACGTCCAATGCCCTTCACAAGGCACAGTCAGGGAAGAGAGAACAACCCAAGGGCTCTCACCTAGCTGGACGCTCCAACAGACCACCCCCTGGGAATAATAATGGCAGTGCAAACCACAAGCCCACAGGTTCAAATGGACACAGGAATGGGAACAACAGCCAGTCAAACTGAACCCATTTCTGCATCACTGCCACCCAAGATAATCAAGATGGGGGAAAAGCCCAGGGAGAGCATTGAGCAAGCCAAGCTCTCCCCAGACCATTCCCAACTCACCCAACAATGAATACCTACCTTAGGACGTGGATCAATGCCCAATGATTCAAGTACCCTCGGAAGACCCAGTACTGTACACCATTGCCAGACACCCAAATAAACTGATGTCCTATCCTTTCTGATTTTGCAGTTACACAGGCTTGGCTCTCCTGGATTTGGGTGCAGATCAAACCCTAGTCAACAGCAGTTTTGTGGACAAGTTCAAGCTGGCCACTAATCTTTTGCGGATTAAAAATGTGGTCCTGGCTGATGAACACCACATTGTGTGACAAGGGAAACTTCCCCCTTCTCTGTTATGCTAGTGAACCTACATTCCACCATCCAAGGTCCCGTCATTGACTTTCCCAAGTTTGACATTGTGCTGGGAATGGACTGGTTGCAAAAAAAACCCCATGTAGACTGGCAACCTCTGTATTGACCTTCAAACGTGAAGGTGTCAACCACCAGATCTACCCCAACTCAGTAGACCAACTCCTGCGCAACCATGTCTTTGTACGTATCACAGAGACCTTGGACAAAAAAAGAAAACCTCAAGGCAATCAACTGGGACTCCTACCAGTACAAGATCATACACTTCAAAGATCACCAGGATACCTCCACACCTCAGGACCGCAAAATTGTGACTTGACATCCAGAAATCTTCAAAGAAGCTCTACCTGGGTTGCCACCAGAGAAACACATCCAACACTACATCCAACTCAAAGGAGCGGTACCTAAGGTGCGGCCCATTTATTGCCTCATCCCAAACAAGGACAACACCATGCGTGCTTACCTCAAAGAGGCATATGAGAAAGGACTTATCCGCCCCTCACAGTCTCCTTTTGGCGCTGCTGTATTTTTTATAGCAAAGAAAGATAGTACCCTACGTTTGGTCACAGACTAACAAGCCCTAAACAAAGTTACCATCAAGAATTGTTACCTACTACCACTCATTGAAAATCTCTTTGTATGCCTTGGGAGGCGCTATGGTCTTCTCAAGATTGATATGACTGCAGGCTATAACCAGATCCGTATCAAAGAAGAAGACATTCCCAAAAACAGCCTTCCATACTAAATACAGCTTGTACAAGTGTGTGGTACTCAACTTTGATATGAAAAACGCCCTGTCAATCTTTGTAACCTTCATGAGCGAGGTATTTGCTCCCCACATTGGCAAGCATGCCCTGGTATACCTAGGCAACATCATTGTTTACAGCCTCTCAGTGAAACAGCATCACAAGGACCTAGATGCAGTCTTTGCCACCCTAGCACAACACAAGCTGCTAGCCAAGCCCTCCAAGTGCCAGTTCTTCCTCAAACAACTACCCTTCTTGGGACACATAGCTTCAAAAGATGACATTAAACCTGACACCCAGAAGATCCATACTATTTGCAAATGCCTCTGCCAAAGGGCAAGTCAGAACTCTGCACGTTACTGGGGGTAGTTGTTATGTACAATGATTCATACCCAACTGCGGTGTTCTAACTGCACCTCTTTCTGCCATTACTGGCGCCAAATCTAAGTTTGTATGAGCCCCCCAAATGGATCTCTGCTTCAGGCGCCTTAAAGAGAAACTCACAACGGCACCCATCCTTTAATACCCCAAACATGATGGGGAATATCAAATGGAAACAGACGCCTCTGACGCATCCATTGGAGGGGTACTAAACATCAAGAACAACAATGGTGATTTCCTACCTGTGGCCTATGAATCACACAAGTTGACAGATGGCAAGTGCCAGTATCCCATACATGGCTAAGAGCTATTGGCAATTGTACACTGCCTAGTCAAATGGTGTTGCTACTTAAAACAAAAAGAAGAGTTCACAGCCCTGACAGACCACAAATCACTCATCTACTTCAAGACCCAAGCAAACCTATCCCGCAGACAAGCCTAATGAATGGAGCTTCTGGAAAGGTTCAATATGATCATACAATATAAGCCTGGTCCAGAACTTGCCATGGCAGACACACTCTTGCGCCTGTACGTCAGAGGCACAAGGGGTAATAATGGGCTTGACCCATACTAGCCTCTCCTGGTGTTGTGTACAAAAGACAAAGGCTTTCCCCCCCAGTACTACAGACATAAAAAGAGAGACCATCATTAAAAACAAGCACCTATTTATCAACGTCTATGGAACCCTACACCAAAAAATGTCTAACAGGACAAACATCCCATACATTCCTACACATCAGCAAGTTGATACCATCTTGTGCTACCACAGAGACCTGGGCCACACAAAGAGTAGTAACCTTTACAAATCCCTATAACACAAGGCCTGGCGGCCAACCTTGTATCAAGATGTTCAAGAGGTTTTGGACCAGTGCAAATTATATGAAAAATTTGCAAAGAGTGAGACGCTGCCTAAAACAGTACTACTCATCTGTACGCAACTACCATTTAAGGTATGGGCCCTGGATATTATGGGCCCTATGCCCGGGAACACAATGATAAAAAGTACATTATCACCACCATCAACTTTGCCACGCGGTGCCCAGTAGCCCAAGAAGTTAAAACACATACCAGCAATGACATATGATGCTTCATAGAAAAGAAATTGTCAGCAAGTTTGGAAAGCCAGAACTCCTTATAACTAACAGAGGCAAAGAATTGACCTCTGAAGATATCAATGTATGCCTCACTAAGAATGGGGTCCAGTATACGGTGACAACACCTTAGCATTCTCAGGCCAATGGACGTGTGGAGTGGCTGAATGGTAGCCTCATGCAAACCCTGGCTAAGCTCACCGCTGGGAGACCTGAGGACTAGTACAAGCAGCTACCAACTGCATTACTTGTATGCCAGATCTGTGTGAACAGATTTAATGGCAAAAGTCCTTTTGAGTTAGTTTATGGAACACAACCCAATATCATCCAGGCGCTATCAGGGCCTAAGCTAGAGATGCCAGACAAGGTTCCTCCCTGCTCAGATCCCCAGGTCATACAGGCCAATAGCGGTTAATTGGAAAAGGAAGAAAAGCATCTACAAAAGACCTTCACCTCCATCAAAGACAGACACAAGACTAGAAAAAAAGTCTGGGTTATAAATATTGACAAAAGTAAGCTGCAACCAGAAAAAGTTGGCCCTGCCATAATCCTAAAGTTAAACAAAAATAACACTTACCTTGTGCAAGGGCTCAGAAAACGTAAACAGGACAAAATCCTCAACCATGATTTCCTCAGACCCTGTAAGGCAAGACAAAAGCAACAAGAGACCATGTTACCCACCACCAAACAGCAGTTAGTCCAGTATGATGCCCAGGCTCCCAATAACCTCCCTGATGACCTTCCCCAGAGGAGGCCCACTCTCAGCCGGGGGGGGGGTGTTGAAACAGCATGCTCAACCTGCCATCAAGGTTCCAAATAAGTGGGTTCATGACCTGCAACCCAATTATCCATTACCCAAAGCCAAGTTAGGAAGACAACTCAAATTACCAAATATAATAACATGAAAAAAAGCTTATCACTCCTTGTGGGTGACTTGTTTTGATGCTTGATTCATTACAAAGATCAAGCCACCCCCTTCAACATCCCACAGTGTGATCAACGCTTTCATGTTCCTGTTATCCATGATTCCAATAACTATATTTTACTTACCTCTCAATAAAAATATTATCTAGTTTCTAAATATTTTCCCCTTGTAAATCTTCTAAAACAGCACAGTTACAACAGTAGCTCATACAATATTTGGGAGTCCAAGATGGCCTGAGATCCAGGGGGAATAGTTATAGTGGAAGTAGACAGGAGAGGGATCCCCTCAGACACAGGGCAAGCCATAGGAGGACACTTCATGTTGTAGGAGTGGGTACAGTATTTTAGAGTGAAAACACCAGTATATATTCTAAAGCACACATTTTGAGGCGCTTCCCGGGAACTTTAACTAGCTTTCCAAAGATCAGAGGAACTTTGTATTCTAGGATAAGGAGGTAACCATCCTTCAAGTTAATGATCCCATTATATTCCCATAGGAACTGGGTACCAACTAGGAGATCATAGCTTACATTCTCCAAGATAACTGCAGACGCGGCAAAGAGAAGCTTACCAAACTGCATGAGGAGAGCAGAATATGCCCCTATAGCACAAACCATGGACAACCCAGCTGTACCAAAAGACTGGTAGTAATTAAGGTTGGGGGAAAGTTAAAGCTTCTTGACAAGATTCAAGGAGACAACATTAACAGGAGATCCTGTATCCAAGACAGCCTTAATCTTAACATTTTAGATGGATATCTCTATACAAGTAGTAGTAAAACCAAAGGTTTGGAGGACAGACAGGATGTCTTGAGCTTCTGCTAGCCCTTTGTCCCACTCAATAATCATGCATCTCAAGCCTGGAACTCCTTATAGACAGTTTGGAGAGGAAAAAAATTGACACATTCTTGAATACAGCGTCAGCAACTTCAGCGGCTTTTTTAGTTGACTCTACTAAAACAGGTGACCTTTTTGCTTGAGTGAGTTATGGGCAATAGACAACCTCTTTGGCCTCAGAAAAAGGCTTAGCAGTTGTTGTATTTTTCCCAGAGCGTAACTTATAGGGGACCACAATTATTTTGGGGAAAGCAAGAACTGAATACCCATAAGCGTCAGGGTCATCAATATCAGAATTGTCCAAGTTGGAGTCTTCAGAGATATTGTGATACAACAGTAGGATGGGAGGAGCCTCGGTATCAGCAGGCTCAGAGTGAGTTATGGAGGGGGATTGAAGGAGACTGGGAAGAATAGTCAACCAAGAGTGTCATTGCCTCTAGATTGACTGTTCTTTTCCTGCCTGCTCTTTGGGATCAGCTCCTTTAGCCCAAGAATTGGTTCAGACTCAAGAATGGTGACCTATCTGGCCACAGTTGTGGCACCATTAACGTCTAGGAGGATTTTGCAAGTTCATTGTAAGGATGCAGGGCCACAGGAAGACAAACCATAATTAGAGGCAGCATAATTCTCCCGCACAACTGCTCCAGAATGGGTAAGGTGCATATCCTGCAACAACGTTTTCATGCTCATTATAGAGGAAATCATGGTATTATGGGCTTTAAAATGGAGGTACAAAAGCTGGTTAACTTTGAGGGCTTGATTGCAGGCCATGTAAGATTCTTGGACCGTTAATTGTCTGCTCATTATCAGTTGCTATCCTTCCATGTGAAACTATCTTCAAATTCAGCTAGAGTCACTCTAGGTTTGGAAGCAATGTTCATGAAGGCATACTTCTTCATTTCCAAACTAAGGTCACTACCAAATTTTTCAATCAGAAGCTGCTTCATATCTTCCCAAGTTCCAATGGTGGGCAGCTCTGGCACTACCACCTCTTGACAGGTTGGGTGTAGACAGGCTAAAATGTGTTCCTTCCTAACCTCATCTAAGGCTCTTCTCATAGCATTTTTATAGATAGTTAGAAAAGCTGCAATGGTTGAGGTTTTGGGGTCAAAGACTTGCTTAAAGGTAGGCTTGAAGTGTGCTTTGGGATTTGGACCACCATTGTTGCTATCAAGTACGTTTATATATGCAGGGAAAGTTCTACTTTGAATTCAGAGGGGGGCTGTCTAGCCCACAGCTGACAAACACTTTCTTCAAGGGTAGTCAGGGTCTCAACAGTGCAGTTACCTGTATTGGTAGCTTGAGTGGTCTGTTGTTCAGTAAAATCTAGGCATTGACCTTGGGATGTCACTACTGTGGAGAGCTCAGCCAGTTAAGAGGTAAGGGATGGCCCCACTGAGAGGCAAGGGGCAAACCTGTCATTTACTGAGTCAATCAATTCACTCATTTCTTGCAAGTCCCTGTCTAGTTTGGCGTGGTCTTGTAAAAAATGGTCCACCTCATTATCTAGAGCAATTAACTCTCTAGCACAATGGATTTAGGGGACTTCTGACAGGCCAGGGCAGCAGCCATCTTCATCAATAACTCCAACTGGACTAGCAACAGTTGCTACCATTTTGTGTAAGTCAGCAAGTTCCTGCTGTAGCTCAGTAACTTGAGCGGTCAAAACAAGCACCTGTGGTTCAGGCTGAGGAGCTTCAGTAGGACGTCCTTGACTGCAAGTAGACGTTTGTAGCTCTTGAATGGCACCCCATAGTCTCCGCTCTCAATCCATCAAATTGTCAGATGGTGGAGAAGGCGGAGCATTGGGCTTGGGCATAGATAATTCATTCACTTGAATCTAGAGCTTGGCAATAGCAGTGGCAGTAATACCCTCTCTTGATCAAATTCTTTACTGAGATCACAAAGGCCTTTAGCAGCAAGGTCTGCTACTTGTTGCAGTTGCTCAAAGGAATGAGCGTTTAATGCATTGAGCTGGTGTACAAGTTGTTTCTAATCGGTGAGATAGGTGTTCAAGGTGGAATCTACTTGGGCGTGCCAGGGCTGTTCTAACTGATGAAACTTATGTGGCGCTCCCTGACATATTCAGGGATAGACTGGCAAATGTGTTCAATGGAATTAATCAAACGGGTCTGGGAGGTAACAGAGTTGCACTGATTGGCTGATACCAAGGAGAACAGGGAGTGGATCCACTGTTGGTAGGCAGCAAACTGATCCCAGTGATGAGTGACGGCTGCTTGCAGAGACAAAATTTCCTGACTGTAGAGCCCTAACACCATTTGATGGTGGGCTAAGACAGGTTTTACAAAGGAAGACAATAGATGCTCAGTGGAACCACCCACTGAGAGGAGATAATGTGGAAATTGCGGAGTCACAATCAATTTGTAGTATTCTACTCGACTGAACTGCAATTGGAGGCAAGGGATGGCTCCATCACAATCTATCCCAAGGGCTATTACCATGACTTGTTCTAAGTCAGGGGTACCCATGGGGTAAGCAACTAGGCGGGGACCATTCCCAAGGTTTGGCACAGTAGGGACAAAAGGTGGTTCTATGATGTCTTCCTTGATAGGAGGACTGGTAATTTTAGGTGAAAATGGCTCTTGTATAGGGGGGAAAAGAGACCTGAAAACATGGATGCAAAAGGGATAACTGAGGGGCTTACAGTCCCTGTAGTGAGCACCATTTTTTGTGTTCCAAGGCACGGCACAGACAAACAAAGGGGATACTAACCTTAGAATTGGATTCATACTAAGTCTTGGTTAGATGGCAGGGAAGGCTATGCAATTACCTTATGGCCCTAGATGAATAATCTCTACTGGTTGTGGCTAGAGAGAGGTGCCAAAGTACTTGAAGACACAAAGACAAAAATTTGAATAGACTTAGTTTTTATTGATGAATAATAAATGTAATATATAGTGGTTTATGATACCACAAAACAGTACCAGGACGGTAGGATCACTTGCCACAAGCATGAGTAGGGTGCTGATTTGTGCAGAGTCAGGAAACCAAACAATTGTATTTCCCAGTTTGGATATAGACTCATTTTGAGGGGCAAAAGCAAAAGAGAGAGATTCATCCTTGAAATAAAACATTGAAGGTCAAATCAAAACATTGTGAATGGCGGCATTCACAACACACTGCATGTAAAACTGCCAGAAATTCCTTTAATGGTGACTCTATAGTTCTTCTTTGGCTTGTTGAGGACTTGTGAATAATAGGCCACAGGTCAATCTACGCCCTCATTGTCAAGCTGGGCTAAGATGACACCCACAGCTACATCACTGGCGTCAGTGTATAAGATGACATCCTTATCATAATCAGGGTAGACTAGGATGGGAGCCTCTTTGAGCTTGGTCTTCAGAGCCTCATTAGAATGTTGTTGACTGTCAGTCCATTCAAAGGTTACATTCCAGAGGATTTTAACAAGGGGTTCACTCATTTTAGAAAAGTCAGGGATGAATTATTGATAGTATCTTATCATGCCCAGAAATACTTGGACCTCACGTAGATTTGTGGGGGGCAGCACCTTATCAATGGCTTCCACCTTATTATTCATGGGGCGTATCCCAGTTTAGGTGACCTCATGGCCATAGAAATTGAGTTGACTTTAAAGAAGAAACACTTAAGGATTTAAGCTTTAAACCTGCTTCTCAAATCTTGATAAAGACAGCTTTGAGATGGTCCAAATGATCAATAAAGGTGGAGCTGAACACAGTGATATTGTCAAGGATCTGGATATACAAGTATTCTGGCTACCACCATCTCACTTAACATCAAGTCGTTGCCCAATTTGGTGCCTTTTTAATATATCATTTTACATACCAGAAATAGCAACAAATCAATATCACATGACTGTCCAGGTATCCAGCAACCCAATCCCATCCCGCACATGACCAGCCCCTGGGTTTGATCTAACTAAAGTCTCTGCCACAGCTAAAGCTATATAAGTCTAAAGTATTATACTGTAAAAAGTACCTTTTCTCTTCCTAATTCCATCATTGAAGCTTCCCCAAAAAGGCGCTCCTACCAATATCTTCAAGATATATGAGAACACAGGAGAGCTTTGAGTCTCTTAGAATAGAGTACATAGCTTGTTTAATGTAGCCAGGGTTTTACAGAGTCCTTGAGGCATTTGAGTGGGTTTTTAGAGACCTTCTGAGGTGATAAGTTAAGCCTTTTCTTGTTCTTCTGGGGAAAAGTCAACTTGTCAGTATCCTGATGCCAATTCCATAGCAGAGAATAATTTCAAGCCTCCCAATTGCCTAAGGGCATTATCAATCCTGGGCAAAGGGTATGAGCACTTTTTGTGAGACAGTTTTGGGTGTAATAATCTATCACAATAAAGTGGCCTCCATCCTTCTTCTTAAAGATCAACAAGGGGGAGACCTAAGGGCTCTGAGAGGGAGCAAGAGTCCAGCATCCAATAGTTGTTTAAATTTTTTTTGAAACCTGGGCATCCTCTACCCTACTGCAGTGGTAAGACTTTTCATAGAAAGGCGGCACATCACCTGTATCAATCTGGTGATTGCCCCCTTTAGCTATACCATAGTCTGTAGGCCAAGAGGTAAAAATATTGTTGAACTGATCACACAGTTCTATTACATCCTTTTTTTGGACAGGTGACAGTTGCAGAAAATCAGTAGCTGTGAACAGGGAGAGAACTTGAGGGTCTTCTTGTGGTAGGTTAAAGTGGCTGAGGATTCAAAAGGGGTAGAGAGACGCCACTTGCTCTGCTCCTGATATGCGTCCATGAACCACAACTTGTCCCCTAGATACCTGCATAAGCAAAGCGGTCATGTTGGCTAACAATAGCTGTACAGTCTCCTTATGAGTCCAATCCAAGATCCCTGGATATAATTGAGGCTCCTTGCAGCTTAGAGAATCAAGAGAGTATAGCTCTAAGAATGATTTTTCAGGTAGTTTGTAAGATATCTGGGAGTCTATAATCACTTGGGAGCCTGGAGGGATGGTGACAGCCACAGGAGCAAGAAGAGGCACACCTTCCTCTGTGTGGCAGGAAGGAGGAGGGGAACACATATTGTAAGAGTGAGTTCTGTACTTGTCAAGAAGATACCTGTGGGGTACTTGAGCACACAAGTCTTAAGGCGTTTGCCAGGGAGATGCAGAGGTTCTTCAAAGGTTAAGGGGACCTCATATCCTAATATCAATAGGTACGCATCTCAAGGATTTACAATTATATTGTATTTTCAAAGGAATTGCGTACCAACCAGGAGGTCATAGCTTTTGTTTTCTAGAACAACAGCAGGGGAAGCAATGAGGAGTTTTCTGAACCTCATTGGCAGGGCAGAGTAGGCACTAATAGCCCAAGTCTGAGCCATGCCAGCATTACCATATGATTGAGTGTAGTTGAGATTGGGAGCCAGCTTAAGCTTCTTCATTAACTTGTATGATACAACATTGATTGGAGAACCCGTGTCCAGAATTGCCTTGGTTTTAACCCTATTGATCAACATTTATACACAGGTAGTATCTTTCTCATAGAGGTGCAAGACAGCCAACACGTCCTGTGCTGCTTCTAGCTCTTTCTCCCATTTTGCTAACATGTACCTTAAGAAAGGAATTTCCTTATACCCAGTTTGCAACAGGAGGGATACAGTCACATTCTGGAAGAGGGCTTTTGCTAGCTCAGTAGCTTCTTCTAAGGAGTCTACTAGAACAGGGGGTGATGAGCTTGAGCAAGTTAAGGGCAAGCCACTATGGCCTTGGCTTCATTCAAAGGTGAGCAAGTTGCAGTTGTGGTTTTTCTTGAACAAAGTTTGTAGGGGACTGACACAGTTTCTGGGACAGCCAAAACAGAGTAGACATAACTACTTATCCATTGCAGTCAGAGTCTTCAGGCTCAGAATTGCTAGAAAGATTGTGGAACATGTGAAGGATAGTTGGGCCAAACAAAGGGGGCGATTCCTTGTTGGAGGGAGGATCAGGAGTAAACAGGGGAGATTAGTCAGAAGAGAGTGTCTCTGCCTCTAAGTAGACCTCTCTTTTCCTGCCTGTTCCTTTGAGTCGCAAACTTCTACCCAAGGGATGGTGAAGGTAAGAAAGTGGTGCCCTATTTGATCAAGGTTATGACATCCTTGTCTCTTAGGCTATCCACTTGAACCAAGAGTCATGATAAGCGGGGTACAAGAGGTAGTTCCAGCGTTACTATTTTTATCCTTACAAACCATAGTACCTCCATGGGTCAAATGCATGTCTTACAGGAGAGTCTTAATACTATTCATGGCAGTAAGAGAAGATTTGTGTGCCTTAAAGTTCAGGAATAGGAGCTGGTTCACCTTCAAAGCATTAGAGCATGCTGTGTATGCTTCTTGGGGAGTTAACTGACAACCAGTGATTAAATGTTGCCCTTTGATATAGAAGCGGTCAGCAAACTCAGCCAGGGTTTTTTTGGGCTTAAAGGAAATGTACATAAACACATCTTTCTTGACCTTCAAGCTGAGATTTCCTACAAATTCCTTTTAAGTAGGTGTTTTATATCCCTCAAACAACAATGGATGGGAGTTTGGGGACCACAACTGTTGGAAATTGTGCCATTAATGCTATTTTGATATGGCCTTCAAATAGTGATATTTGCAAAGATTTGGTTGTTTTTGCTTTTGACTTTGATTATACCTTGCCTTCATTAAATGGGTTGACTCCAATATCCATCCATTCCAGATTTGCCATACCATACCTCAACTGATCCTGGTATGATTTCAACCAAAAGCAACCCCTTCTGCCGCTCTGTCTACCTAATTAGTGATTGTTGACCCTTGTCTACTATTTAAGTAGAATCAATTCTCCTAATAAAGAAAAGTTTATCCACATTTGTGTTGGCTTTAATATCTTTTAATCTTTTTCCTTTCTTTTTTGCCAAAAGAAATTCCTCATCTTTTATTCTAGGAAATTAAAGTATGTGCCCTTAATTTTGCCCTGAAGGCTAACCTGTCAGGATTGTCAATTCTTCCTCTCTGGAAACTCAGGCCCAGGAGCAGGAATTGAACCCCAACCCTAGACCCCCTCGGGCTGCTGGTCCTGTTGACCAAAGGACCGCATGCCCGCGTTTTTCTAAGATTGAGCCCCACAAGCTTATACCAAGAATTTTGGCCCATGCAGTGAAACAGTCCAAACCAAGGAAATTATTGTATCAAAGTGAAGACTAATCACAGCACCTAATAGAGGTACTGATTTGGCAACTATTAGCTTCATAAATTTGAAGTCTACACCATTGGCCAATCAAGAGCTGTCCGCAGAAAGAGGCAAGGGCCTGCGGCTTGGCCCCATGACCACAACTCTAAAGCAAGATAATAAGGTAGTCAATTTGAGATTCTTGACTAATGAAAGAACTCCCAGTCTGAGTGCCATTTTGCTGCCTTTGGACCCAAGCACCTAGTTCCCCCTGGCCTGCCTTTCCCAATACCCTGATAACCCCCCCCCATAGAAAATATTAAGTTTGGAGGTGGGGTGATATATAGACCAAAGGATCCTGCGCTCCAAACTTATTGCCATTTTTGAATAAAAGTCATGTTATTTTGGCTTATACAGCTACTACCCTATTTTGTATTTGCCTTCTACCAGATCAGTACATGATCCCACTGTCCTCCTGCCCCACTGTCTTCAGTTTTCTGTCCTCCAGGTTAACCCTTTGGGCCCGTTCATTTCATTGATTACCCCTTGAAGCCCAAATACAAGGACTATACCCCAGAAAAGATACTTGAACTCAATCCTTTGGCCTGCATACAATCTGCTATTAGATATAATTGTCAAGGCCCATGGATACTCTCAACACCAAAATTGTTTAGAAGAAAATTCAACTACCTTCCTGCTTACAAAATCCATATGGATTTGCCTGTGACACCCAGACCTATGCCTGCTTCCTTGCCTGACCTCCCAACCAACCATACTAGTAAGCTCTTCAGAATTGTGTACATCACCCTCACAGGGGTGATTGACACTATCATACCAGCCACTCTCCTGTGGTCTTGGGTGGGGAAGTCTGTTTCCTACCTTTTTAAGTTAGCTCCTCTCTTGTGGTGGGCCCTGCCCGCTAAAACACTGGCCCAAATTACCCCTGAAAATGATGGGCCAGCCGCCCAAGACTGGATCCCTGACAAAACCCAAGGCTAGCTTTGAACCTCAAATCTTTTATTATAAAGATTTCCCACCGTGTCCTCCTGGATGTTGTCCCCAGGAGCCAAACACAACAAAATGGTGCTCACTACAGGGATCGCAAGCCCCTTGGTTATCCTGATCCCATGCACATTATCTGGTTCTTCTCCCTTTGTTTCTGAATTACCCAAACAACCTAAAGTATTCAGTCCTCCTCTGGAGAAAGATATTTTGGACCCCCCCTCTACTCCCATGGTAAGGATGTTGTCTCCCAGGACTGCCTGGGTCTTCCTTCCAGCTTTCTCACTTGAGTTTGAGCAAGCTTGCACTGCTGTGTGTCTCCTCTTCCACACAGGCACTGTGGCAATGCACAATATTCCTGGTCTCTTTCCTGGCTATGCCTCCAAAGATCTGTATTACTTCCTCTTGGACTTTGGTCTCCCCCGCGTTAATGGAGTCTATGGAGACTATTGGCGTGTTGATCAACCAATTCATCCAAACTGCTTTGGTTCATCACTAGTTGGCGCTAGGATCACAGAACCAGCTTTTGACTGCTGTAATCACTGCTGTCTCCAACATCCATGCACAAAACATGGCCTATCAAGAATAGTCCCATAGCCTCTTTGCTTGTATTTCAGATAACCAGTGCAACTTGCTGGCTTCAAAGAAGTGCTTAACCTTGTCTTTGAACTCTCTTGGCTACTTGCTTCCTGGGTATATTTTGGGTTGACCGTACAAACTAGATGATCACCAAGCTACGTGGCGCAGGCAGATAAAAGCAACTCTCCTAAAGTATTGTCAAGATCTTGAGACCTTAATTAACAAGCTCAATTAATTTTGAAAACATGTCAATTCACAACTTGAGTTGTTTGGGGCCCACATCAATAATCAGGGCCAACATCTGCACCAACAATATGGTTTTAATAAGGCCGCGCTAGGAATCACTTTGTGTCAGGTTCAAAACTATGTTGACAATAGAGTAGCCTCAATTAAAGTGACTTCTCCCTCTCCTTCTGTTGAGGTCCTGTCTGCCTTTGAAGCTAAGATATGGGAAGCCATAGCTGAACTCAAAGCCACTACACAACACCAAGCCTCTGTTCCAAACCCTCCACCTATAGTTCCTATGTCCAACCCTTGCATTGCCTCCCTAACAGACCAAGTAGCTTCTTTGCAAGGTGAGATTGAGCATCTGAGACAACGCCTTTCCAACCCTGATGATTTGTCCTCTTACTATGATGGCAAAGGAGAGGAAGAGGTCACTGATACCCCTGCTCATACTGATCATGGGTGTTGCCCTGGATTGGAAGGTCAAACCCGTGTCAACTGTTCTCTAATTGGATTATTTAGTGGCAGTGACAAATGACATTGCAGATAGGCAGGATTCTCTGCCACAAGAGGTGCAGAATGTCAAAACAGCAGGATTGACTTGTTAGCAAGGTTTTGAGTAAACAGGTTTGTGACCTTAAATCTGATTAACCAGTTGCTTGACGCCAAGTTAGGAAGTTAACTCAAATTTCCAAATACAATAACACAAACATAAACTGATCCAGTAAGTGGATATCTTGTTTTGGTGCTTGACTCATTACAAGGATCAGCCACCCCCTTCACCTGCCCACCGTGTGACCAACACTATCATGCTCCTAATATCCACAATTCACAGTGACTATATAATCTATAACTCTCAATAAAGAATATTATCTAGTTTCCAAATATTTTTCCCCTTGTAACTTTGCTAAAACAGCACAGTTACAACATTGGTAGCACAGGTAGGTTCTCCATCCTACCTTATCTTGCAAAATTCCGCCTGTTGCCTGTACTTGCTGCGGCCAACAAATCCTCAATAGAATCATGTCTGGCCTTCTTCTAGACTGGACACCGTACATACCTGGTGCCAAGATACCTGATGCTTTTGTCCTCTACCAGAACATGGTGATCCTGCTTCCCACCTTCAAATCCCTGACAGCACAAGGGTTCTTCCAACCACCCGCCACCATGCCTTGAGCAACTAAAAAAGGCACCATGCCAGCCTACATAGCCCAGAGACTTCAAAGCGCCGCCTTGGAACCTTTTGCTAGAGCCAACAACAATAACACTATGGCATGGATTCAATCAGCCCAAAGCAAGCTGGCCCAGATGGAATTCCTGCAATGGTTTTGAATTGTAGAGATCTATATCCAATTGACTCACAACACTAGTACCTGGTGCAACAAGTGGCACAAAGAACACACTGAGAAGAACCAGGATAGCTTCAAGCAAGACTTCTTGACAAGATCTGTGCTGAAGAATACCACACTCATGATTATAAGCCAAGTAAAGAATCTGACCCAAACAGGCACAGTGAAGAAGCTCACCCAAGCTTACAAGGAACTCCAACTATGTGCCCACCTTAGATATGGCTTTTGACACTCTAGCTACCCACCTCATGTACTATAATGCACTCAAGTCACATGTAATGAGACATGTAAACCTGGTCCAAGTGACCAACTTACAAAGTCTGTATTGTAAGGCAGAGAAAGCAGAACAAACATTCAATGCTCTCCACAAGGCGCAAACTGGAAAGAGAGAGCAACTGTTGTAAAAGTTGCAGCAAAGGGTTGCTAGTTTCTACAAACAGTTAGTCAGTGACCTTAATTCTTAATACTATACCTGTTGATGATATAGTGGCAGCCTATGAAGGACAGAAGAATAATAAGTGTATAGATAAAACTGGTATTTATTTAGATAGTATTGCACTTATATAGTATGAGGCAGGGGGATTGCCACCAGAGGCAGGGAGGCACAGACAGAAAAACTTTCCAAATGGAGGAGAGTGGGTTGACACAGCTAAAAGTCCTGTGCAAGAGAACAACTGTTTCCTTGCGGCTTTCCTTAAGGAGGTAGATATAAATAACTTCATCATTCTATTTATAATCCCAGAAGTGAAGCCTGTGCCTCGTGCGCATTTGAAAGGCAAATTGAACACCTGTTTTAGGGGCGTTTTAAACGTCTTTATCACTAGTAGAATCAGGATACAATAGTGCAACTGCGCAATTGTTCCATTTCTTAATCCCTAGATGGACAACTTTTTGTCTAATCCATTCAGGATCTGCGACAGCAACCCAAAGACTCTCACCCATCTTGGTGTTCCAACTGACTGCCCCCTGGGAACAATAACAATGCAAACCACAAATCCTCAGGTTTGAATAGACATGGAAATAGAAGTAACGGCCAGTCAAACCGTACCCATTTCTGCATTACTGCCACTCAAGACAATCAAGACAAGAGAAAAGCCTGGGGAGAGCACTAAGCAAGCCAAGCTCTCTCCGCACAGCCCTTGACTTGCCTAATAATGTGTACCAACCTGAGGACGTGGATCAATGCCCAATGATCCAAGTACCCTTAGCAGACCCAGTACTTTACATCATTGCCAGACATCCCAATAAACTGATGTCTTATCCTTTCTGCTTTTGAAGTTACACAGGCTCAGCACTCCTGGACTTGGGCAAAGATTGAACCCTGGTCAACAGCAACTTTGTAGATAAGTTCAAGCTAATCACTAATCCTTTGCGGATTAAGAACATGGTTTTAGCTGATAAACATCACATCACTGTGACAAGGGAAACTGCTCCATTCTCAGCCATGCTAGAGAACCTGCATTCCACCATCTAGGGTCCCATCATTGACTTTCCCAAGTTTGACATTGTGCTGGTACTGGGCTGGTTGCAAAGAAACAACCCCCACATAGACTGGACAGCCTTGGTACTGACCATCAAATAAGAAGGCGTCAATCACCAGATCTACTCTAACTCAGTGGACCAGCTCCTGCATGACTACGTCTGTGACCTTACAACAGTCACTATTTAAATTTAGCCAAATAAATGCTCCAAAATATAAATTTATCTCTGTTTTTCTGATTATTGCATATAAATAGATTGGATTGGAAGTCTTAAGGTAAAGATTCCTGAAAACTGGATATCTAGGTTCAATAAAAGAACAGAAGGCAAGATTGGCCAAGTCAATCTGGGAGACTGGGTGTCTCAAAAACGGTTTAATTAATTGGGAAGATTAATAAATAAATACACAGGAATATAATCAATGAGGACTTAATTATATTGTTTAAATTGTCTTGACTATATCAAGAAGTTTGGTTAAGGTCAACCATAAGTAACCCCCCAAATTTTGGGTTAAAAGCGCCGCCGCGCCACTATCAAATTTTTTTGGGCGCTGAGGCGCCACCTGGTTTGAGTTTCAAAGCGTTTTAATGGGTTTTAAGGCAAAAAAACCATTAAATGCAAAGATAGCTAAATAAAGGCAAGGATGCCTAGGAGTTCAGGGTTGATCAGCTGGTTCCCAGTTGGAACATTAATAGCTGAGTTTTGGGATGTTTAATCCACAAGGTTTTGGCGCTGGGAGCTGAGGAAGCTCCATGCTGAATTAGTACATTGGGATGATTGGAGCCAGGTGACTTCTTCTCATTGTAGGTTGATTCTCATAGGTTGAGAAACAATGGTGATCTTTTAGGTAAAGATCTAGGTTTGGATGACTTAAACGTCATAGATCACGTGAGATGAATCATAGGTTGAAGGAACCAGAGGGGTTTTCAGCCAAATATGCCCTGAATGGTATATAAGCAAAAACAGCTACACTTTAATAAAGATATATTGTCAATTTTGACGCTTTCCCCTCAACTACCTTTTCAAATATTATGTTTTCTTTTTTAAATTTTGAAAGGGCCAAATTTGGAGTACTTTGCGTGGAAACCACTGCTGCCAGGAAAGAGATTCCTACAAGCTTGTTGCAGGAAGCTTGGGGCAAGCCTGGAGGTCATCACAACTGTGCCTGAGGAGTCCTTGGTGGAGGTAAAGGCTGTGTTCAAAGAGTTATACTCTAATTACTTTGCAAAAGAAGGGACTCCTGCCCAAGGAAACTGAATCTATGTGTGGGATTCCTAGAACCTGTTAGTAGGATGGGACAAAATCTTACAACAAGTGAAAGCAAAGGCAAATTGTGAAATTGAGACTTTAAGGGCAAGGGAGGAAAAGAGCATTGAGATCATGGCCCGTTGGCGGGATGATAACAAAGTGTTGTCCCATAAAATTGCCTCTCTGGATATAAAGCTCTTCAAAGCTTTGTCAAAGGAAGGTAATGGCAATAAGAGTCAAGGGCAGAATAATGGCAGGATAGACTGGTTGGACCTGGATCCGCCACAACGTCTTTGTATGTATTACAGAGACCCTGGACAAACAGGAGAATCTCAAGGCAATTGACTGGAACTCCTGCCAGTAAAAATCATACATTTCAAGGACCACCAAGATACCACTACGCCTCAGTATTGCAAAATTATAGCCCACCATCCAGAAATCTTTAAAGAGGCTCTACCCAGGTTGCCACCAGAGAAACACATCCAACACTCCATCCAACTCAAAGGAGCTGTACCTAAGGCGCAACCCATCTACTGCCTTACACCAAAGAAAGACAACACCCTACGTGTCTACCTCAAGGAGGCATTGGAGAAAGGACTTTCTGCCTTTCACAGTCTCCCTTTAGTGCTGCTGTATTCTTCTTAGCAAAGAACAATGGTACCCTACGCCTAGTCACAGACTATTGAATCCTAAACAAAGTTACTATCAAAAATTGTTACCCACTACTTCTCATTGACAACCTCTTTGACGCCTTGGGCGGTGCCACAGTCTTCTCCAAGAACAACCTAACTGCTGGCTACAACCAGATCCATATCAAGGAGAAAGATATATCCAAAATAGCCTTCTGCACTAAATACAGTTTATACAAGTGTGTGGTACTCAACTTTGGAATGACAAATGCCCTGTCAATATTTGTGACCTTCATGAACAAGGTGTTTGCCCCTCACATTGGCAATCACACCTTGGTATACCTGGACAACATTATTGTCTATAGACCCTTGGTAGAACAACCCCACAAGGACTTGGAAGCAGTCTTTGCTACCCTGGCGCAACATAAGCTGCTAGCCAAGTCCTCCAAATGTCAGTTCCTCCGCAAGCAGTTGCCCTTCCTGAGACACGTAGTTTCAAAAGATGGTATTAAACCTGACAGCCAGAAATCCAGGCCATTTGCAAAATGCCCCCATCAAAGGACAAGTCAGAACTCCGCACGTTCTTGGGAATAGTTGCCTATGTACAACAATTCATATACAACTGTGGCGTCCTGACTGCACCCCTGTCCGCCATAACTGGCGCCAAATCTAAGTTTGTATGGACCCCCCAATGACCTTTGCTTCAGACGTCTTAAGGAGAAAATGACAACAGCACAAATTCTACAATACCCCAAACGTGATGGGGAATATCAAATGGAGACAGACGCCTATGACACATCAATTGGGGGAGTACTACAAAAAAAACATTGATGGTGACTTTCTGCCTGTAGCCTACAAATCACGCAAACTGAAAGATGGCAAGTGCCAATACCCTATACATGAGAAGAACTGTTAGCAATTATGCACTGCCTGGTCAAATGGTGTTGCTACCTAGAACAACAGGAGGAATTAACGGCACTGATTAATCATAAGTTGCTTATATACTTCAAAACACAAGCAAGCTTATCCTGTCTCAAGCCTTCTGGTTGAAACTCCTGGAGAGCTTCAATATGATCATACAATATAAGCCTGGTCCATAACTTGCCATGGCAAACACACTCTTGCGCCTGTACATCAGAGCCACAAGGGGCAATAATGGGCTTGATCTAGACTGGCTCCTCCTGGTGCTCCGGACAAAGGACAAGGGATTCCTCCTGTCACCACAGACATAACCAAAGAAACAGTCCTTAAGAACAAACATTTTTTTGCAGATTTTTATGGGACTTTGCATCAAAAAATGACCAACAGAACCACCATCTCTTACATCCCTACAGTCTTGTTTGGCTCCTGGGGACAACATCCAGGAGGACACAGCAGGGAATCTTTATAACAAAAGATTTGAGGTTCAAAGCTAGCCTTTGGTTAGCCCTCAGGGAAAAATTAAGGGGACATACCTTAATTTCCTGGAACAAATAAAGAGATTTTCCTTTTGGAAAAAGAAAAGGGAAACACTTGAATATTATAAAAGTCAAATAAATGTAGATAAACTTGTCTTTATTAGGAGTAATAATTCTACTTAAATAGTAGACAAGGGACAAATATCACTCAATAGGTAGACAGAGTGGCCAAGGGGGTCTAGTTGGGATGAGGTCATACCAGGATCAGACAAGGGAAGGTATGGTGTTATGGAATGGGTAGATATTGGCACAGACCCATTTACGGAAGGCAAGGAATTCCCAAACTTAAAAGAAAAACCAGTCAAATCTTTGCATTTATCATTATTTGAAGGTCATATCAAAAAGCATTAATATATCAATTTACAACATCTACCCCCTCAAGATTGGACACAGGGAGTTGATATTTGCAAATGAATTTGGAATGGACTTGGGAAAAAGACGTCCAGAGGATTGCAGTTTCATGGTATACTTGACGCCTTTCTTAAAAGTGACCTCACAAGGCCCAGCCCAGAGGGAGTCTAGCTTATGGGCTCTACCCCCTGTACAGTTCTGATAGTAGAGAACCAAGTTGCCTATTAGATACTCAGAGAGTGGAGCTCTAGTAGCATTAGACAGGGAGAGCTCTAGAGCCTTGACCTTGTAAACAGTTGAATATGCTGTTGCTTGTATGTCAATTATACAATCATTTAAGTCTTTAGCATGGGCTTCAGGATTGGTAGACGCATTAACTTTGATCAAAGGGGGTCCCAAGATTGAGGGGTTGTGGCTTAACACCCATACAGCATGGCAAAAGGGGATTGATCAGTCACTGGTGCCTACTAAGTCAATAAGCAAAGAGGGCAGCAGGGAGGAACATATCCCAGTTGGCAGCATCAGAGAATGTGAGTTTCCTCATTATGGATACCAGGGAGGAATTGGCTTATTCAACAGTTCCATTAGTTGATGGGTTATACAGTGCAGAAAAGGATTAGGGGGTACCCATTGCTTCTACAATAGACGTGATGAGGCAAGCATTAAAGTTGGTGCCATTGTCAGAAATCAGGACTTGAGGGCAGCCAGGTTGGTAGAAGATGTCTTGCAGCAAGAAATTAGCAGTGGCCTTGGCAGTTATATCTTTTATAGCTCTAGCTTTGACCCATTTGCTAAAATGGTCTATGGCAACTAAGATAAAGCAACACCCAGATCTAGACCAAGGGAAAGGGCCAACAGCATCAATACTCACAGTGTGGGAGGCATGTTTAGGGGGGATGAGTTTGAATTGGTGTTGAGATGGGCAAGGGTGTTGGAGTTGGCACAAAAGGCAGGAGGCAAGGACGTCAGGAATTAGAAGGTGCATGTTTTCCCAGTAAAAGTTCTTGTATAGACAGTCATAGGTTTTGGCTATACCTCCATTCCCAGTATCAATGTGAGCTTCAAAAATAATGGCTATTCTCATACTAGGGCAAAAGTAGGGTAGATAGGTGTTGTTGATTTTTTGAAGAGCTGTCTATCTTAAATCACCGTGTCTTTAGATAGGGTTTGTAGCGCCAGTTGAATGTCTTCTGGCTCAGTAGCCCAAGAGTCAGGGTACCCTATTAATTTGTATATTCAACCAGCGTCAGCGGGATGGATAGCTAGGATTGGCATCCTTGACAAGCCATTGGCGTTCTGATGTTGGGCCCCAGGACAATGTACCACAGTGATATTGTATCCTTGCAGATGCAGGGCCCAACGTGCTAGTTGACCTTCTGGTTCCTTTAGTTGTTTCAGCCATTTAAGTGAGGAGTGATCTGTGACCACAGTGAAGTGGGTCCCATAAATGTAGTTCCTGAATTGCTTTACAGCATACAGCACTGCCAGAAATTTCTTTTCAGTGACACTGTAGTTCTTCTTGTGTTTATTGAGGACCCAAGAGGAGTAGGCTACAGGTCAATCAATGCCTTTATTGTAGAGCTGTGCTAAGATGCCACTCACAGAAACTCTGCTTGCATCAGTATACAAGATGAACTTTTTATTGTAATCAGGGTAGACTAGGATAGGAGCCTCTTTGAGTTTGGCCTTCAACGCTTTGAACGCCTCTTGCTGGCTGTCAGTCCACTCAAAGGGGACGTTGCAAAGAAGTTGGACAAGGGGTTTGATCAGTTCAGCACAATCAGGTATGAAATGTGGGTAGTAGCCCATCATACCAAGGAATACTTGGACCTCGCAAAAATTTGTGGGAGGTAGCATCTTGTCAATGGCTTCCACCTTATTATTTGTAGGGCAGATTCCAGTTTTGGTGACCTCATGACCTAAGAATTTAGGTTTCTCTTTAAAGAAGGAGCACTTGGAGGGATTGAGCTTCAAGCCAGCTTTGCAGATTTTGATGAAGACAGCCTTGAGGTGTTCCAAGTAGTTGGTAAAGGTAGCGCTGAATACGGTGATGTCATCAAGGTACACAAGGACACAAGAGAGCTTTAGATCTCATAGGATGGAATCCACAGCCCTTTGAAACGTAGCCAGTGCATTGTAGAGTCCTTGGGGCATCTGAGTAGGTTCATACAGTCACTCAGAGGTAATGAAAGCAGCCTTCTCTTGATCTTCTGGCAATAAGTCAACTTGTCAGTATCTAGAGGCTAGATCCATGGCCAAGAAAAACTTGGAACCACCCAGCTGTCTGAGAGCATTGTCAATTCTGGGCAAGGGTTACAAGTCTTTCTTAGTGCAAGTTCAGGCGGCAATAATCCATCAAAATATGATGTCATCCATGCTTTTTCTTGAGAATCAGTAAAGGTGAGGCCCAAGGACTTTGAGAGGGAGCCAAAAGTCCAGCATCTAGTAGTTGTTTGAGCTCCTTAGATACCTGGGCATCTTTTACCCTACTACAGCAGTATGGTTTGGGACAAAAAAGAGGTGCATTGCCAGTATCAATCTGATGGATGACCCCTTTAGCTAGGCCATAGTCTGTAGGTCCAGAGGCAAAGATATTGCTAAATTGATCAAGCAGGTCCAACACATCCTTTTGTTGGATGGATGATAATTGAGGGAAGTTGGCAGCGGTGAATAAGGAGAGAACCTGGGGATCATCTTCAGGTAGATTGAAGTCACTGAAAGTTCCAAAAGGGTAGAGGGATGCCACTTGTTCTGCTCCCAAGATACAACCATGCCCTACAACTTGGCCCCAATTCACCTGCATGGGTAGGGCTGTCAGGCTGGCAAGCAGCAATTGCATAGGCTACTTGTGAGTTTGATCTAGGATTCCTGGGCATAGTCAGGGCTCTCTACAACTTAGGGATTCAGGAGAGTAGAGTTCCAGGAACAATTTTTTGGGCAGCTCATAGGAAATCAGAGAGTCAATCACCACTTGAGAGCCTGGAGGAATGGTAATAGCTACCAGGGCAAGAAGAGGTACACCTTCCTCTGCAGGACAGGAAGGAGGAGGGGTGCACATGTTGTAGGAATGAGCCCTATACTTGAGAGAGAAGATACCCATGGGGTATTCAGGCATACAAGTTTTGAGACGCTTTCCAGGGAGTTGCGGGGGTTCCTCAAAAATCAAAGGGACCTCATATCCTAAGATAGAAAAGTATCTATCTTGTAGGCTTACAATCCTGCTATACTTACAGAGGAATTGTGTACCAACCAAGAGGTTGTAGCTTTCTTTCTCAAGGACAACAGAGGGAGGCGCAATGAGGAGTTTCCCAAACCTCATGGGTAGAGCAGAGTAGGCACTAATGGCCCAAGTTTGTGCCATGCCAGCTGTGCCATACAACTGAGTGTAGTTGAGGTCAGGAGCCAGTTTAAGCTTCTTCATTAGTTTTGAAGATACTACATTGACTGGAGAACCCGTGTCTAGGATGGCTTTGATTTTAACCTTTTGGATCAATACTTCCACACAGGTTGTATTTTTTCAAAGGGGGGAAAGACAGCCAACACATCCTGCGCAGCCTCTAGCTCTTTTTCCCATTTAGCTAACATACATCTTAAGGCAGGAATCTCCTTATACACAGTCTGCAGTGGAAGAGACAAAGTCACGTTTTGAAAGAGAGCTTCAGCTAGCTTAGAAACTTCTTCAGAAGATTCAATAAGACAGGAGGCTGATGGGCCTGGGCTAGGTAAGAATGGGTTAATGTGGCTTTGGCTTCACTTGACAGTGCTCATGAAGTGGTGATGGTTTTCCCAGAGCAAAGCTTGTATGGGACATATACAGTTTATGGAACAGCCAGAACAGAGTAGCCATAGCTATCAGATTCTTCACTATCAGAATCTTCAGGTTTAGAAGCACTGGAGAGATTGTGTAATAGGTGAAGAATATTTGGGCCAGAAGACAAAGTAGCTTCTTTGTCAGAAGGAGTATTAGGAGGAGACAGGGGAGATTGGTCAGCAGAGAGTGTCTCTGCCTCTAAGCTGACCTCTCTTTTCCTGCTTGTTCCTTAGAATCACAACCTTCTACCCGCAGGTTAGTGCAGGTACGTGAGTGGTGCCCTATTTGCCCGCAGTTATGACAGCCTTACCTCTTTGTTTGTCCACCTGAACCCAGAGTCATAATGCGCGGAGTACAAGAGGTGGCTCCAGCATTACTGGCTTTATTCTCATGCACCATGTACCCCCATGGGTTAAATGAATGTCTTGCAGGAGGGTCTTAATACTGTTAATGGCAGTAAGAGAAGCTTTGTGTGCCTTAAAGTGCAGGCATAGGAGCTGGTTCACCTTCAACGCATTGTAGCATGCTGTGTATGCTTCCCAGGGAGTTAACTGTTGGCTGGTGATTAATTGTTGACCTTCAATATAGATGCAATCTTCAAACTCAGTCAAGGTTTCCTTGGGCTTAAAGGTGATGTGCATAAATGCATCTTTCTTGAATTTCAAGCTGAGATCTCCTCCAAATTCTTCAATAAGGAGGCTCTTCATGTCCTCCCATGCAACAATGGATAGAGTTTGGGGACCACTACTTCTTGACACGTGGGGTGAAGACAGGTAAGAATATGTTCCTTTTTGAGTTCATCAGTAGCCCTACACATTGTTGTCTTGTATATTGTTAAAAAGGCAGCAATGGTAGAGGTTTTAGGGTCAAATATCTGTTTGAAGGTTGGCTTGCAGTTTGGGTTGATGGATGAGGAAGTGGACTGACTGTTGTCACCAGGGTTGATAACATTGATGTGAGAATTGCCCTCAAACTTGGATTCAGCAGTAATTTGTCTAGCCCAGGTAGAAAAAGGCTCTCCTCCAGGGTACCCAATATAGAACTATTTTGCTCACTGATATCTTGGGCAGTGGCAGCAGCAGCTCCAAATTCATTGATCTTGATTTGTTGTAAAGCAGACATGCCAGTAACCCCATTGACACAAGTAGTCAGGGAAGTTGTTTGAGTGACCAGAGGGGTAACTTGTCCATTTATTGTATCTGTGAGTTGAGAGAGGGTTTGTACCTTGCGTTCAAGAGC
This sequence comes from Entomophthora muscae, assembly GCA_014839935.2. Lineage (NCBI taxonomy): Eukaryota > Fungi > Entomophthoromycota > Entomophthoromycetes > Entomophthorales > Entomophthoraceae > Entomophthora > Entomophthora muscae. The sequence continues at coordinate 1,038,262 of QTSX02003553.1, forward strand.
GTCTTGCCAATCTGCTACATCATTAGTTACTGCCTCTAACTGGTCCAAGGCCAGAGAACAGTTGACATGGGGTTGGCCTTCTAATCCCATGCAGCACCCATGGTCATGGTGGGTAGGAGTACCAGGGTCTTCAGCCTCCCTTTTACCATCAGGTTCAGATGTCAAGTTATCAGGGTCAGAGAGACGTTGTCTCAAATACTCAATCTCACCCTGCAAAGTAGCCATTTGATCAGTTAGCATGGCAATGCAGGGATCAGGTGTAGTTTCAACAGGCAGGGGATGCAGAGCAGAGGCTTGACGTTGAGTAGTAGCTTTGATTTCAGTTATAGCTTCCCATACTCTAGCTTCAAAGACAGACAGGTCTCAACCAAAGGAGTTGGCGGAGTCACTTCAATGGAGGCCACCCTATTGCCAACATAGTTCTGAACCTGACTCAGAGTGCTTCCCAAAGCAGCCTTGTCCAAGCCATACTGTAAATGTAGATGTTGGCCCCAAGTATTGACGTGGGTCCCAACCAACTTGAGCTGGGAATTAACATGCTCTCAAAACTAGTTAAGTTCAGCAACTAGAGTCTCAAAATCCTGGCAGTATTGTAGGAGGGTTGACTCTATCTGACTGCGCCACATAGCTTGGTGGTCATCCAGTTCACAAAGTTAGTCTTTAATATACCCAGGGAGCAAGGAGAGGAGGTGATTTAAAGACAAGGTCAGATATTTTTGTGAAGCTAGAGAGTAGCACTGGTTATCTTAAATGCAAGCAAACAGACTATGGGACCATTCTTGATAGGCCATATTCTGAGTGTGGTTGTTAGAAACAGCGGTGACCATGGCAGTTAAGAGTTGGTTTTGAGTTCCCAGCACCAACTGATGATGGACCAGCGCAGGTTGGATAAATTAGTTAACTAACACGCCAATAGTTTCCATTAATTCCATCAGCACGGGGGGAAGACCAAAAATCTAAGAGGAAAGAGTATAGGTCTTCAGAAGCATACCCAGGACAGAGAACAGGGATAGTGTGCATTACCACAGCGCCTGTGTGAAAGAGAGAGCAGGCAGCAGCACAAGCTTGCTTGTAGTTGAGGGAGAAAGCTGGAAGGGGGCCCAAGAGGGCCCAGGGGACAGCACCATTACCATAGGAGTGGAGGGGGCATTGGTGATATCTTCTTCTAGAGGGGGACTAAAAACTTAAGGTTACTCAGGACTTCATAAACAAAGTGGGAAGGACCAGAGAATGTATGCGGGAACAGGGTAACCAAGGGGCTTGCAGCCCCTGTAGTGATCATCATTTTGTTGTGTTTGGCTCCTGGGGACAACATCCAGGAGGACACAGCAGGAAATCTTTATAAAAAAAGATTTGAGGTTCAAAGCTAGCCTTGGTTAGCCTTCAGGGCAAAATTAAGGGCACACACCTTAATTTCCTGGAATACAAGATGAGGACTCCCTTTTGGCAAGAGGAAGGGAAAAGGCTTGAAGAATATTAAATCCAACGCAAATGTGGATAAACTTGTCTTTATTAGGAGTAATAATTCTACTTAAATAGTAGACAAGGGACAAAATCACTCAATAGGTAGACAGAGTGGCCAAGGGGGTCACGTTGGGATGAGGTCATACCAGGATCAGACAAGAGAAGGTATGGTATTCTGGAATGGGTGGATATTGGCCCAGACCCATTTACAGAAAGCAAGGAGTTCCCAAACTCAAAAGCAAAACCAGTCAAATCTTTGCATTTATTATTATTTGAAGGCCATATCAAAATAGCTATATATGGCGTGATTTACGACACTACACATCAGAAAGGCAACACCATCCTACGTTACCACAGAGATCTAGGACACACTAAAAGCCACAACATCTACAACTTCCTCAAACATAAAGCTTGGTGGCCGAGCCTATACTGGGATGTCTAGGAAGTCTTAGATCAATGCAAAGTATGTGAGAAATTTGAAAAAAGAAATATCCCACCTAAGTCAGTACTACCTATCTGCTTGCAACTACCCTTCAAGGTATGGGCTCTAGACATTGTGGGCCCCATGCCAGGGAAACACAATGAAAAGAAATACATCATCACCGCAATAGACTTTGCCACTTGATGGCCAGTAGCACAAGCAGTAAAAACACACACAGACAATGATGTGCGGCAGTTCATAGGAAAAGAAATCATCAGCAAGTTTGGAAAGCCAAAACTCCTGATAACCAACAGAGGCAAAGAATTGACCTCTTAAGATACCAACATATACCTCACCAAGAATGAGGTCCAGCACACAGTGATAACATCTTACCATCCTCAGGCCAATGGAAGCGTGGAGCAGCTGAATGGTAGCCTCATTCAAGCCCTGGCTAAGCTCACCACTGGGAGACCTGAGGACTGGTATAAGCAGCTACCAGCTGCATTGCTCATATGCCTGACCTGTGTGAACAGATCCACTGGGAAAAGCCCTTTTGAGTTAGTTTATGGCACAAAGTCCAATACCATCCAAGCACTATTAGAACAAGGTTGGAGATGCCCAGCAAGGTTCCATCCCGCTCAGATCCCCAGGGCATACAGGCCAATAGCAAGCAATCAGAAAGAGAAGAAAAACATCTACAAAAGATCTTTTTACCCCCAAGACAAACATATATGTTGGCAACAAAGTCTGGGTCATGAAGACCAACAAGAGTAAATTACAGCCATAAAAAGTGGGCCCAGCCATCACCCTAAAGGTAAACAAAAACAACACTACCTTGTACAAGGACTTGTGAAATGCAAACAAGACAAAGTTCTCCACCATGATTGCCTGAGACCCTTCAAAGTAAGACAGAAACAACATGAGATTGTTCTACCTGCCACCAAACAACAATTATTTCAGTATGGCGCCTGGGCTCCCAACAACCTCCCTGATAAACTGCCCCCAGAGTAGGCTAATATCAGCCAGGGGGTGTCAAAACAGCAGGCTCAACCCGCCAGCAAGGTCCTGATTAAACAAGTTTGTGACCTACAATCTGATTATCCAGTTGCTTGAAGCCAAGTTAGGAAGTTAACTCAAATTTCCAAATACAATAACACAAACATAAACTGATCCCCTAAGTGGATATCTTGTTTTGGTGCTTGACTCATTACAAGGATCAAGCCACCCCCTTCACCTGCCCACCGTGTGACCAACACTATCATGCTCCTACTATCCACAATTCACAGTGACCATATAATCTATAACTCTCAAGAAAGAATATTATCTAGTTTCCAAATATTTTTCCCCTTGTAACTTTGCTAAAAAGCACAGTTACAACAAGAACCTCACTTGCTTAACAGAAAATATAAATGAGCAGGTTACCCCTTTGACAGCCCAGGCTACCTCCTTAGCCACTTGTGACAATGGGATTTTGGGCACCTTGACAGTACAACAGATAAAGATTGATGAATTTGGAGCTTCTGTCACTACCGCCTGGGATATCAGTGGGAAAAAAAGCTCAACAATAAAACCCTGGAAAGGGGCCTTCAACTTCTCTGGGCTAGACACCCTCGCTGCAGAATCTGAGTTTGAGGCCAATCCCTGCATTAATGTTCTAGACCCAGGTGACAACAGCCAATACACCTCATTGTCCATTGACCCCAACTATAAGCCTTCCTTCAAACAAGTATTTGACCCTAAACCCTCTATAATTACTGCCTTTTTGATAATCTACAAAATTGCAATGTGTAGGGCTACTGACAAGTTTAAGAAGGAGCATATTCTTACCTGTCTGCATCCTACTTGCCAAGAAGAGAGTCCCTGAACTCCCATCTATTATCACTTGGGAGGATATAAAACACTTCTTATTGAGGAATTTTGAGGGGATCACAGCCTGGATGTCAAGAAAGATGCATTTATGCACATTCCCTTTAATCCCAAGGAAACCTTGGCTGATTTTATGGATTGCATCTATATCAAAGGGCAAAAGTTAATCACCAGTTGTCAGTTAACTCCCCGAGAAGCATACATAGCATGCTTCAATGCGTTGAGGGTGAACCAGCTCCTATGCCTGTACTTTAAGGCACATAAAGCTTCTCTTACTACCATTAATAGTATTAAGACCCTCCTGCAAGACATGCATTTGACCCATGGAGATACTATGATTTGCAAGAATAAAACTAGTAACAATGGAACTACCTCTTGTATCCTGTGTATCATGACTCTTGGTTCAAAAAGACAGCCTAAGAGACAAGGATGTCATAACTGTGATCAAATAGGGCACCACTTGCGTACCTGCATCAACCCTTGGGTAGAAGTTTGCAACTCAAAGGAACAGGCAGGAAAAGAGAGGTCTAATTAGAGGCAGAGATGCTCTCTGCTGACTAATCTCTCCCGTTTCCTCCTGATCCTCCCTCTGACAAGGAATCTCCCCCTCTGTCTGGCCCAACTATCCTTCACCTGTTCCACAATCTTTCTAGCAATTCTAAGCCTGAAGAATCTGACTGCAATGAATAAGATAGTTATGTCTACTCTGTTTTGGCTGTCCCAGACATAGTGTCAGTCCCCTACAAACTTTGTTCAAGAAAAACCACAACTACAACTTGCTCACCTTTGAATGAAGCCAAGGCCATGATGGCTTTCTCTTACCTTGCTCAAGCTCATGACCCCCTCCCATTCTAGTAGACTCCTTGGAAGAAGCTGCTGAGCTAGCAGAAGCACTCTTCCAGAATGTGACTGTATCCCTTCTGTTGCAAACTGGGTATAAGGAAATTCCTTTCTTAAGGTACATGTTAGCAAAATGGGAGAAAGAGCTAGAAGCAGCACAGGACGTGTTGGCTGTCTTGCACCTCTATGAGAAAGATACTACCTGTGTATAAATGTTGATCAATAGGGTTAAAACCAAGGCAATTCTGGACACGGGTTCTCCAATCAATGTTGTATCATACAAGTTAATGAAGAAGCTTAAGCTGGCTCCCAATCTCAACTACACTCAATCATATGGTAATGCTGGCATGGCTCAGACTTGGGCTATTAGTGCCTACTCTGCCCTGCCAATGAGGTTCAGAAAACTCCTCATTGCTTCCCCTGCTGTTGTTCTAGAAAACAAAAGCTATGACCTCCTGGTTGGTACGCAATTCCTTTGAAAATACAATATAATTGTAAATCCTTGAGATGGGTACCTATTGATATTAGGATATGAGGTCCCCTTAACCTTTGAAGAACCTCTGCATCTCCCTGGCAAACGCCTTAAGACTTGTGTGCTCAAGTACCCCACAGGTATCTTCTTGACAAGTACAGAACTCACTCTTACAATATGTGTTCCCCTCCTCCTTCCTGCCACACAGAGGAAGGTGTGCCTCTTCTTGCTCCTGCAGCTGTCACCATCCCTCCAGGCTCCCAAGTGATTATAGACTCCCAGATATCTTACAAACTACCTGAAAAATTATTCTTAGAGCTATATTCTCTTGATTCTCTAAGCCACAAGGAGCCTCAATTATGCCCAGAGATCTTGGATTGGACTCATAAGGAGCCTGTATAGCTATTGCTAGTAAACCTGACTACTTTGCCTATGAAGGTGTCTAGGGACCAAGTTGTGGTTCATGGACGCATATTAGGAGCAGAGCAAGTGGCGTCCCTCTACCCCTTTTGAACCTTCAGCCACTTTAACCTACCACAAGAAGACCCTCAAGTTCTCTCCCGTTTCCAGCAACTGATTTCCCGCAACTGTCACCTGTCCAAAAAAAGGATGTAATAGAACTGCTTGACCAGTTCAACAACATTTTTGCCTCTTGGCCTACAGACTATGGTATAGCCAAAGGGGGCATTTACCAGATTGATACAGGTGATGTGCTGCCTTTCCGTGAAAAGTCTTACTACGGCAGTAGGGTAGAGGATGCCCAGGTTTCAAAAGAACTTAAACAACTATTGGATGCTGGACTCTTGGCTCCCTCTCAGAGCCCTTGGGCCTCCCCCCTTGTTGATCTTTAAGAAGACGGATGGAGGCCGCTGTATTGTGATGGATTATTGCCACCTAAACTCTCTCACAAAAAAGCACTCATACCCTTTGCCCAGGATTTATAATGCCCTTAGGCAATTGGGAGGCTTGAAATTATTCTCTGCTATGGAATGGCATCAGGATACTGGCAAGTTGACTTTTCCCCAGAAGAAAAAGAAAAGGCTGTGCTTATCACCTCAGAAGGGCTCTACATACCCACTAAAATGCCTCAAGGACTCTGTAAAACCCTGGCTACATTCCAACAAGCTATGGACTCTATTCTATGAGACCTAAAGCTCTCCTGTGTCCTCATATATCTTGATGATATCACTGTGTTCAGCTCCACCTTAACTTACCATTTGGACCATTTCAAGGCTGTCTTCATCAAAATCTGTGAAGCTGGCTTGGAGCTCAAACCCTCCAAGTGCTTCTTCTTTAAAGAGCAACTCAAATTATTAGGTCATGAGGTCACCAAAACTGGAATCTGCCCCACAAATAATAAGGTGGAAGCCATTGACAAGATGCTACCTCCCACAAATCTTTGCGAGGTCCAAGTATTCCTTGGTATGATGGGCTACTACCCACATTTTATACCTGATTGTGATGAACTGATCAAACCCCTTGTCCAACTTCTTTGCAACGTCCCCTTTGAGTGGACTGACAGCCAGCAAGAGGCGTTCAAGTGTTGAAGGCCAAACTCAAAGAGGCTCATATCCTAGGCTACCCTGATTACAATAAAAAGTTCATCTTGTATACTGATGCAAGCAGAGTTGCTGTGGGTGCCATCCTAGCGCAGCTTGACAATGAGGGCCTAGATTGACCCGTGGCATATTCTTCACAAGTCCTTAAAAAGCAAAAGAAGAACTATAGTGTCATAGAAAATGAATGTCTGGTAGTTTTACATGCATGGAAACAGTTCCAGCACTACATTTAAGGGTTTTACTTTACTGTGGTCACAGATCATTCATCCCTTAATTGGCTACAGCAATTAAAGGAGCCTAAAGGTCAATTAGCACGTTGGGCCCTGCACCTGCAAGGATACAATATCACTGTGATACATTGTCCTGGTGCGCAACATCAGAACGCTGATGTATTGTCTAGAATTCCTATACTAGCTATCCACCCTGCAGGCGTTTAATGATTATACAAGTTAATAGGATACCCTGACTCTTGGACCACTGAACCAGAAGAGATCTAACTGTCTCTATAGGCCTTATCAAAGGATACTGTGATTTGGGATAGGCAACTCTTTAAGAAGGTCAACACTGCCTATCTGCTCTACATTTGCCCTAGTATGAGAATTTACATTATCCTCTAAGCCCACACTGATACTGGACATGGGGGTCAAGCAAAAACTCATGACTAGTTATGCAAGAACTTCTATTGGGAATTATGCACCTCTTTATCCCTGACATCCTCACATCTTGCCATTCTTGTAGAATTCAACAACCCTGATCTTCCCAACATCAATTCAAGCTTGTCCTCCCTAAGTATGCCTTCCATACTGTGAGTATTGATGCTGTTGGCCCTCTCCCTTGGTCTAGGTCTGGGTGTTGATTCATCTTGGTAGCTGTAGATCATTTTAGCAAATGGGTCAAAGCCAGAGCTACAAAATATATAAATGCTAAGACCACTGCAAACTTCTTGTTGCAAGATATCTTCTAGCAACATGGCTGCCCTCAAGTCCTGCTTACTGTAAATGGCACCAACTTTAATGCTTGTCTCATCATGTCTATTTTAGACGCTATGGGTACCCACCAATATTTCTCTGCATTTTATAATCTGTCAATCAATGGAACTGTTGAACAATCAGATTGCTCCCTTGTGATTATTATGAGGAAACTCATCCTCTCTGATGCCGCCAATTGGGATATGTCCTCCCTGCTGCCCTATTTGATTATTGACTCAGTAGACACCAAGTGACTGGTCAATCCCCTTTTGTCATGCTGTATGATCAAGAAGCCACAACTCCTTCAATCTTGGGACCCCTTAGATTGAAATTGACGTTTATGACAATCCTGAAACTCATTTCAAGGACTTGACTAATTGTATCATTGACATTCAGGCAACAGCATACTCAACTGCCTATAAGATCAAGGCTTTAGAGCTCTTGCCTTCCAATGCTTCTAGAGCCCCCCTCCCTGAGTACCAAGTAGGTGACTTATTCCTCTACTATCAGAACTGTACTGGAGGCAGAGCCCATAAGCTAGACTGTCTCTGGGTTGGACCTTGTAAAGTCACCTTCAAGAAGGGCGTCAAGTATACTGTGAAGCTGCTATCATCTGGCTGTTTCTTGTCCAAATTTATTTTAAATTCCTCCGCAAATATAAAATGCCTGTGTTCAATCTTGAGGGGGGAGATGTTGGAAATTGTGCCATTAATGCTATTTTGATATGGCTGCCGTGTTCTGAGGCGCGGCACAGACACACAACGGGGAATCCTAACTTTAGGATTGGATTCATACTAAGTCTTGATTAAATGACAGGGAAAGCTAGGAAATTACCTTGTGGCCCTGGATGAATAATCTCTACTAGTTGTGGCTAGAGAGAGGCGCCAAAGTACTGAAAGACACAAAGACAAAAATGTGAATAGAACTTAATTTTTATTGGTGAATATGAAATGGAATATTTAGTGGTTGGCAATAACACAAAACAATACTAGGACAGTAGATTACTTGCAACTTGCTTGAGTAGGTAAAATGAGTTGCACATAATCAGGAAACCAAATAATTGAATTCCCCAGTTTGAAAACAGACTCATTTCAAGGAGCAAAGGCAAAAGCGAGGGATTTTCCTCAAAATAACACAACAAAGGCAAAATCAAAACACTGTGAATAGCCGCATTCACAACAGATGGCATGTCTTACCTTGTATACTGGGGAATTGCAAGGGGGCAGCTGAGAGTCCTTTGGTGATTGGCTGCTGCTGAGAGCATTCAAGGCTATCTTAATAAACATTTCAGCAACCTTCTGACAGGGAAACAGCACAGTGGGGTTGTTGGCTGCACTAACCACCTGGATGAAGGTTTTGGGGTTGTGCTCATGGATGATTTCCCCAACGCTGAAGAACAACACATCACCCAGGTGAAGATCAGCATGCCTGGCAGGGAAAATTGAGATGTCATGGCTGCCCGCTTGAACTTCTCAGAGGCCACTTCAGCGCACTCCATTTGATGGCTCAGGAAAATTTTGAATCTTGAATTTGCCAAGCTCCAGGTGGCTAGCAGGTTGAAGAGGAACTTCCTGTACCATTAACCATTGGTGTAACTGGTGGTGGTGGTTTGGTAAAATACAGTCTTTTTTGAGAAAGCTGCAAGGAATGCACCAAATTCAATCCCCTCTGTTTCCTTCTTTTTACCCTTGGGGCACTCTTTTTACCAAGGAACCATAATCCTGGACTTTTAATGAAAATTTATAGTAGGATAAAATTATGACATTGTCTAAAATGAAGGATAGGCAGTAGGTGATGGTGGCATCAATCACAGGGTCATTGGGCAAATTAGATCCATCATCCAACTCATTAGCCAGCCAATTGGTCAGAATCAGAACACTGACTACAAGCCCATGTATTCAGAGCTGTATTGTGCAACTGGCAATGAAAATTCCCTAGAGCCCAAGTAGGCAACAGACCTTAGTTGATTGGAGGTACAGGTCCTGCTGGAGGATGTCAAGCATTAGAGGATGACATCCTTGATCTGGGAATCTTGTTGCTTCTTTGGCTTCTTGACCAGCTTTCCACCATCTATTTTCAAGAGGGCTTGGAACTCACATTTGATCACCGCCTTGTTAAATTGAAGCAGAGTGGCTTTTAAGAAAAATTTACGCCACTGTGCTTTAGGCTAACAATCTTTTTTATCAACTCATTGGTTATGATTTGACGTTTTTGGGGTGCTTCAAGAATAAAGGGACCTATATTAGACAGGGCAAAGGTTACTTGGCCTTAATTCTTAGGCAATGATTGGATACGGTTGAAGGGGGTCACAGTTGCCCAGTCTCCAGAATGTGGCACAAGCACAAGTTGGGCCTGGCCTTGGGGAGCACCATACCAGCCATCAGAAAAGCCACCTGTGGATGGTCCTGGTGACACATAAAACTCAGCCTCCTCACAGCTTGCATTAAACTTGGGATAGAGCTGAGCAGTGGCAGTTGCTCTCCCTTGATAAGCAGCCTGAGCTTGGAGTAGCTCCTAGTACTGCTCCTTGACAACGTCAAAGTTATCTTTGCTGGTGAAACTTGTTGTGAATGCCGCCATTCATCATGTCTTGATTTTGCCTTCAATGGGTTGATTTGAGAACAAATCTCTCTCTTTTGCTTTTCCCCCTCAAAATGAGTCTATGTCCAAACTGGGAAATACAATTGTTTGGTTTCCTGACTCTGCGCAACTCACTCACCCCACTCATGCTTGTGGTGAGTGATCCTACCATCCTGGTATTGTTTTAGGTATTGCAAGCCACTATATATTACATTTCTTATTCATCAATAAAAACTAAGTTTTATCCACATTTTTTTCTTTGTATCTTCAAGTACTTTGGCGCCTCTCTCTAGCCATAACTAGTAGAGATCATTCATCCAGGGCCATAAGGTAATTGCATAGCCTTCCCTGCTATTCTAATCAAGACTTAGTACAAATCCAATCCTAAGGTTAAGATTTCCCGCTGTGTGTCTGTGCTGCGCCTCAGAACACAATAAAAATGGTGCTCACTACAGGGGCTGTAAGCCCCTCAGTTATCTCTTTTGCATCCACATTTTCAGGTCCCTTGCCTCCTCCCATACAAGAGCCGCCTTCACCTGAGATTGCCAGTCCTTCTATTGAAGAAGACATCACAGAACCACCTATTGCCCCTACTGTGCTGAACCTTGGGAATGGTCCCCGCCTAGTTGCTTACCCTTTGGGTACCCCTGACTTAGAAAAAGTCATGGCAGTAGCCCTTGGTATAGCCCGTTAAGGAGCCATCCCTTGCCTCCAACTACAGTTCAGTCGAGCAGAATACTACAAACTGATTGTGGCTCTGCAATTTCCTCAACATCTCCTCTCAGCAGCTGGCTCTGCTGAGCACCTATTATCATCCTTTGTACAACCTGCCTTAGCCAACCACCAGAAGATGTTAGGGTCCAAAACCAGGTAATTTTGTCCCTACAGGCAGCCGTTACTCATCACTGGGATCAGTTTGCGGCCTACCAACAGTGAACCCACTCCATGTTTTCCTTGGTATCAGACAACTAACGCAACTCTGTCACCTCCCAGACCTGTTTGGTTAATTCCATTGAACAAATGTGCCAGTTTATCCCTGAATACGTCAGGAAGCGCTACATGAGTTTCATAAGTTGGAAAAGCCCTGGCACGCCCAAGTAGATTCCACATTGAACACCTATCTCACCAATTAGAAACAACTTGTACAGCAGCTCAATGCATTAAGCGCTCATTCCTTTGAGCAACTGCAACAAGTAGCGGACCTTGCTGCTAAAGGCCTTTGTGATCTCAGTAAAGAATTTGATCAAGAGAGGGTTATCACTGCCACCGCTATTGCCAAGCTCTAGATTCAAGTGAATGAATTATCTATGCCCAAGCCCAATGCTTTGCCTTCTACCCCATCTGACAATTTGGTGGATAGATAGCAGAGACTATGGGATGCCATTTGAGAGTTGTGAGGTCTACCTGTAGTCAAGGACGCCCCGCTGAAACACCCCAGCCTGATCCTCAGGTGCTTGCTTTGACAACTCAAGTTGCTGAGCTACAGCAAGAACTTGCTACCCTATGCAAAATGATAGCAACTGTTGCTAGTCCAGTTGGAGTTATTGATGAAAATAGGTACTGCCCTGGCCTGTCAGGAGCCCCCAAAATCCATTGTGCTAGAGATTTGATTGCTCTAGATAATGAGGTGGACCATTTAAAACAAGACCACGCCAAACTAGACAGGGACGTGCAAGAAATGAGTGAATTGATTGACTCAGTAAATGACAAGTTTTCCCCTTGCCTCTCAGTGGGGCCTTCCCTTACTTCTCAACTGGCTGAGCTCTCTACAGTAGTAACAACCCAGGGCCAACGCCTAGATGTTAATGAGTGACAGACTACTCTAGCTAATAATACGGATGCCCACACTGCTAGGAAACTGACTACTCTTGAAGAAAGTGTTTGTCAGCTGTGGGCCAGACAGCCCCTCTCTAAATCTGAAGCAGAATTCTCCCTGCGCATAAATGTACTTGATAGCAACAATGGCGGTACAACTCCAGAAGCACATTTCAAGCCTACCTTTAAGCAAGCCTTCAACCCTGAAACCTCAACCATTGCAGCTTTCTTAACTATCTATGAAACTGCCATGAGAAGAGCTTTGGATGAGGTTAAGAAGGAACACATTTTACCTGTCTACACTCAACCTGTCAAGAGGTGGTAGTGCCAGAGCTGCCCACCATTGAGACTTGGGAAGATTTGAAGCAGCTTCTGATCAACAAATTTGGTGGCAACTTTAGTTTGGAAGTGAAGAAGGACGCCTTCATGCACATTGCTTTCAAACCTAAGGAGACTCTGGCTGAATTTCCAGATAAATTCTACATGGAAAGACAGCAATTGCTAACAAGCAGGCAGCTGACCGTGCATGAAGACTACATGGCTTGTGCTCAAGCCCTCAAGGTTAATCAGCTGCTGTGCCTTCATTTCAAAGCCCATGGTGTCATGTTTTTCTCTATGAAGAGCATAAAGACGTTGTTGCAGGATATGCACCTTACCCATTCTTGAGCAGTTGTGCAGGAGAATTGTGCCACCTCTAATTCTGGTTTGTCTTCCCGTGGCCCTTGCATCCTTACAATGAACTTTCAAAATCCTCCTCAATGTAAGTTTGCCACAACTGTGGCCAGATAGTACACAATTCTTGAGTCTTCATCAATCCTTGGGTTGAAGGAGCTGATCCCAAAGAGCAGGCAGGAAAAGAACAGTCAATCTAGAGGCAATGACGCTCATGGTTGACAATTCTTCCCAGTCTCCTTCAATCCCCCCTCCATAACCAATTCTAAGCCCGCTGATACCAAGGCTCTCCTATCCTGCTGTTGTTTCATGATATCTCTGACAACTCTGACTTGAACAATTCTGATATGGTGACCCTAACGCTTACAGGTATTCAGTTCTTGCCGTCCCTAAAACCATTGTTGTCCCCTATAAGCTACACTCTGGGAAGACTACAATAACTGCTAATCCTTTGTCTGATGCCAAAGAGGTTGTCTATTGCCCATACCTCACTCAAGCAAAGAGGTCTCCTGTGCTAGTAGAGTCATCCAGAGAAGCTGCTGAATTTGCTGACGCTGTATTCAAGAATGTGTTGGTTTTTCTTCCTCTCCAAACTGTCTATAAGGAGTTTTCAGGCTTGAGATGCATAATAAAAAGTGGGACAAAGAGCTAACAGAAGCTTAAGACATCCTAGCTGTCTTTTCTCCTTTGGTTGTACTACCACTTGTGCGGAAATATCCATCCAGAAGGTAAAAATCAAGGCTGTCTTGGATACTGGATCTCCTGTTAATGTTGTCTCCTCAAAGCTTGTCAAAAAGCTTAAACTTGCCCCCACCCTTAACTATCATCAGTTATATGGTACAGCTAGGCTATCCATAGCTCATGCCATAGGGGCATATTCTGCTCTACTCATGCAGTTTGGCAAGCTTCTCTTATCTGCACCTGTCATTGTCTTGGAGAATGAGAGCTACAATCTCCTAGTTGATACCCAGTTCCTTAGGGAATATAATGGGATCATCAACTTGAAGGATAGTTACCTCTCTATCTTGTGGTACAAAGTCCCTCTGATCTTTAAGAAGCCAGTTAAAGTTCCCAGGAAGCGCCTCAAGATGTGTGCTTTAAAATATCCCACTGGTGTTTTCACTCTAAAATACCATACCCACTCCTCCAACATGAAGTGTCCGTCTATGGCTTGTCCTGTGTCTGAGGGGATCCCTCTCCTGGCTACTTCCGCTATAATCATTCCCCCTGGATCTCAGGCCATCTTGGACTCTCAAATATTGTATGAGCTACCTGAGTGTACATTCCTGGAGTTGTACTCCCCTCCCTTTCTAGGTTGCAATGAACCTTACCTCTTTCCTGGAATCCTAGATGTCTCCCATAAAGACCCTGTTTAATTGCTAGTAGCCAGCCTGACTGCTCTCCCCATAACTGTATCTAGAGGGCAGGCTGTTGGTTATGGCAAATTACTGAATGCTCCTGATGTCTTGTCACTTCATCCCTTTGGTACGTTCCAGGATTTTAACCTACCTGAAGACAAGCCCCAAGTCCTATCTTTGTTTAATGTACAAGACTTCCTGCAACTATCCCTGGTTCAACAGAAGGAGGTGCTTGATTTTCTAGATCAATTTTCAGACATCTTTTCCAAAAACAGCACTGAATATTGCCTAGCTAAAGGTGTTATCCACAAGATCAATACCAGAGACGCTCCCCCCTTCTGCGCTAAACCATATTGTTGCAGCCACATGGAGGCTGCTCAGGTGTTTAAAGAGCTCAAACAACTTCTATATGCTGGACTAATGGCTCCTTCCCAAAGTCCTTGGACCTCTCCCTTTATTAATCTTGAAAAAGAAAGATGGAGGTCATTGTATTGTGATGGATTATCAACAATTGAACTCTTTAACCAAGAAGTATTCCTATCCCTTGCTGTGTATTAATGATGCTAACTGCTGTCTTGGAGGCTCTAAGTTCTTCTCTGCAATTTATCTGGCATCAGAATACTGGCAAGTTGACCTTTTGCCCCAGGAACGCCAAAAGGCTGCACTCATTACATCTGAATGGCTGTTTGATCCTACACATATGCCACAAGGACTCTGTAATTCCCCGGCCACCTTCCAACAAGCCATGTACTCCATTCTCTGCAACTTGAAACTGCCATGTGTCTTAGTATACTTAGATGATATAATGGCTTTTGGCGCTACCTTTACCAACTGCCTGGCTCACCTCAAAGAAGTGTTCATAAAGATTCAAGAGGCTGGCCTCAAGCTAAAACCATCTAATTGTTCTTTCTTTAAAGAGCATCTTGAATTCTGGGGCCATAAAGTAACCCAGATGGGGATTTTCCAATGACCAAGAAGGTGGAAGCCATCAACAAAATGCTTCCCCCATCAACCTGCAAGAGGTACAAATCTTTCTGGGCATGATGGGTTACTACAGACAGTTCATCCCTGACTTTGCCAATACAAGCAAACATTTTGTCCAGCTGTTATGTAATGTCCCTTTTTAATGGACTGCTAGCCAGCAGCAAGCTTTTGAGACCCTCAAACAGAAACTCAAGGAGGATCCCATCTTAGTGTATCCTGACTACAATAAAGAGTTCATCCTATACACTGATGCTACCAACCTAGCTATTGGAGCCATATTGGCTCAACTAGACAATGAAGGGTGGATCATCATGTGGCTTATGCTTCTTGTGTCTTGTCTAAGCACAAGAAGAATTACAGCGTTACAGAGAAAGAATGCCTTGCTGTGTTGCATGCATTAAAATAGTTATGCCATTATGTGTATGGCACCTATTTCACTGTTGTCACTGACCACGCTTTGCTTAAGTGATTCAACAGCTTAAGGAGCCAGAAGTACAACTAGCTAGAGGAGTTCTCTGCCTCAAGGTTATGAAATCACTGTGCTACATTGTCCCAGAATTCAACATAAGAACGCTGATGGCTTATCAAGAATGCCCATCCTTGCTCTGCATCCTGCTTAGGCTTATTGACTGTATGAACTAATTATATATCATTTCTCTTGGGAAAGCAAGACAGAAGAAGTCCAATTAGCCCTGTCCAAACTATCTGAGATTACGTTTATTTGGGACAATCAGCTCTTTAAGAAAGTACAAGACCAGTACCTGCCTTATGTACAACCTAGAATTTGCCTTTTGTTGGTGCTTCAAGCCATAAAGAGACCAGACATTGGGTATAGCCAAGACCTTTGACTGTCTCCAGAAAAATTATTTATGGGAAAACCTCTGTCTGCTGATTCCAGATGTCATAGCTAGTTTCCACAACTGCCAGCTCCAGAGACCTTGAGCTGCCTCTCACAAGTTCAAGCTAGTTCCCCCTCAACATGCCTTCCACACTTTCAGCATTGAGGCTGTAGGGCCTCTCCCTTGCTCCCGCTATGTTTGCTGCTTAATTCTAATTGCGGTTGATCACTTCAGCAAGTGGGTAGAAGCTCGCCCTACTAAGGACATCACCGCTAAAACAACAGCTGCCTTCCTGTTGCAAGATGTTTTCTACTGCCATGGCTGCCCTCAAGTGTTGCTATCTGATAATGGGACTAACTTCAATGCCAAATTGTTAACCTCTGTTATTGAAGCCTTGGGGTCTTTCCAGTCTTTCTCTGCCCCCTATAACACTTCTACTAATGGGGCAGTTGAGCGTACAAATTCAACACTGGTTTCTATTATGAGGAAACTCACTTACTCTAACCTGCAAACTGGGATCTATACTTACCTGCTGCTCTCTTTGCTTATCGCCTTAGCAAACATTGCGTCACCAGGTATTTCCCCTTTGCTATGCTGTATGGGTGTGAGGCCACCACTCTGTCACTCTTGGAGGGGCCCTACTCTTCTCTGATAAGGCCATAAATCCTGACAACCATATCAAAGATCTAGTCAACCTCATAATTGACATACAGGACACTGATTATACCTCTGTGTATAAGACCAAGATGTTTGAGCTCTCTCCTGACAATGCTGGATGCTCTCTCTGGCCTGAGTTCAACATTGGGGACCACATCCTCTACTATCAGCACAGAGTAGGAGGACGCGCTCATAAGCTAGATACATTGTGGGTTGGCACTCTAGAAGTGACCTTCAAGAAAGGGTCCAAGTACACCGTGAAACTCCTCTCTAGTGGTTTTCTGTTTGCCTGAGTGCATGCCAAGTTTTTTTGCAATTACTACCCCCCTAAGGCCAATCTAGAGGGGGCAATGTCATGAATGCTGCCATTCACCATGTTTTGATTTTGCCTTTGATGGGTTATTTCAAAGACAAATCACTATATTTTGCTTTCACCCCCTCAAAACAAGTCTACATCTAAACTGGGACATGAAATTTTTTGGTTTCCTGACTCTGAACAACACTCTTAACCCACTCATGCTTGTGGCAAGTGATCCTACTGTCCATGTACTGTTTTGTGGTAAAGCTACACAGTATATATTCCATTTCATATTCAACAATAAAAATTAAGTTCTATTCAAAGTTTTGTATTTGTGTCTTCAAGTACTCCATCCCCTCTCTCTAGCCACAACTAGTAGAGATTATTCATCCAGGGCCACAAGGTAATTGCATAGCCTTCCCTGCCATCTAACTGAGACTTAGTACAAATCCAATCCTAAGGTTAGGATTCCTTGTTGTGTATCTGTGCTGCACCTCAGAACACAACAAGTGTGCAAAAAGTCAAAACCCTTGATGTCTTCCAAGTTTACAGCAACAACCCTGTTCTCCAAGCAAGCCACTCTTCAAATAAAGTAACCCACTTGGCTTATTATTTCTGTTTTTGTGGGAACACTCACAAAATATTGTTAGATACTGGGGCCAACCACACTATGGTTGACCAGGCTCTTGCTGACTCTCAACAATTAGACCAAGTTCCAAGCGGGTCCAAGGCAGTGTGGGTGGCTGATTTCCGCAGAGTGACAATTATCAATGAGACAGTGCTCTTCTCTGTGAGAATGGAAAACGTCCAGGTTAAGCTCTCTGGGCCAATCATGGCAGGGCTCAGCCATAACGTAATTGCTGGTCTTGACTGGCTTTGTCACAACTGTCCTTAATATTGACTGGAATACATCTGTAATCACCCTCAATAGAAATGGGGTGGGTTTTCAGATATATCCTGCCAAAATGAGTAAGCTTCTTCATGATAATGTGTTTGTCAGAATAACATAAATGGGCTGGTATGATTTCAAGGGGGAAACTAGACTTTAACCAATGCTCAGTCAAAGTTATCTATGCTGAACCACCTGTGGCCCTCCCCTTGACCACATCACCTCCATCAGCACTTACCACACTTCTTGAGGAGTATAAGGATGTCTTCAGAAAAACACTGGACCAACTACCTCCTCCTCAAGAGATCCAGAATGCTTTACAGCTTCAAGAGTCACTTTCTAAAGCATGTTCCCTCTATTGTCTTACACCAAAAGAAGATGAGACCATTTGCTAGAACCTTGTAGACGCACTCAATAAGGGCTGCAATTGCCCCTTGCTCTTGCCATACAGGGCTGATGTCTTTTTTGTAGCCAAGAAGGACAGGTCCCTTTTCTTGGTCAAAGATTACCACACCTTAATTGAGGTGACTGTCAAGAATAAATACCCTTGCTGTTGATTGACAACCTGTTTGATATGCTCACGGGTGCAAAGATCTTTATCAAGATTGTTCTCATTGCAGGGTATAACCAGGTCCACAATGCACCAGGGAATGAGGCAAAAACTGCCTTCTGCACATGTTATGGGTTGTTTGAGTGCTGTGTCATGAACTTTGGAATAACCAACGCTCTTTCTGCCTTTGCCATGTTGATGAACAAAGTATTTAAGGAATTGATTGGGATTTTGTTGTGTACCTTGACAACATTATTGTCTTCAGTCAAGATCAAACCACGCATCTCCAACACCTCTGTGCTGTCCTTGACATCCTTTGAAAAAACCAGTTAAAGGCTAAGCCTTCCAAATGTGAATTCCTCAATTCAGAGCTATTGATTACTTTGGAACACCATCTCTGCCCAAGGGATAAAGCACAACCCTGACAAAATCAAGGCAATCACCAGCATGCTGCCTCCCACCAATGTGGACCAGGTACATACCTTCTTAGACATGGTTGCCTATGTGTGCAAGTTTATTCCCAATTGTGTCACAGCCCAACCTGAGTCTGACTGGACTCCCACAGGGGAGAAAGGCTGGGCCTGGAAGGCCATGTACAAAATAGGCGCAATTTAGACCAGGTAGTTGACTGCAGTAGCTAAGGGGCACCAACTTCCAGAATAGGGCACAACCTGATTGGCCAGACCCAATACTGTGATGTAGACAAACACCAACTTACTGAAGTCCTGGGCAGGAGGCGCATTGGGTAAGGGGGGAGCAGTAGGAATCTCCTTCATAGTAGGTGTGAGATCCAGATGATGAGGGTGGTAATACTCCACGTCAAGAGCGCAGGTTGGATTGACTGAGGTAACAGGAGTATAACCAAGATGATATGGGTAGGCAAGCTTATATTTTGTTGTGAATTCACAAATAAATGCAAAAAGAATAATTAAATTTGAGCAAAAATAGACAATTCCTGCAATAAAATAATAATTTCTGGGCATAAACTCGCTTTATTAAGATGTCAACAGTGAGGAGGGCTTCTCTTCCTCACTACTTATACTTACTGGTAATTTTGAGGCTTTTAGTGCCACCAGAGAGCTGATGGCATTAATTGCAGTTAAACTTACAATTTTTACTGAGATTTGTGTACTTGGGCCAGGAGGTAGGTGCTCATTGGTTGGTATAACATGAACCTTTCTTGAACTTCAGCATGCTGAGGTGCCACTGCTATTTATAAATCCTGCAATCAATTGAGCACCCAATTGCGCAATTGAACAATTGCGCTCCCAATGTCTTGTTTCCTGATAGTTAAGATGGTCAAAATTGTTACTGGGATTGAAGCCAGGGATTTGAGGCTTGTTTGCCTCTTGAATCCTGGGCTATTTGTTAGTTGAAAGGGGATTTTCTTGCTCTGGGAGGTACTTGGTAGGAGTTCCCAAGCTGTGGGGTTTTTTGCCTCTAGGAAGACCAGCTGATTGTCCAGAGCTTTCTGGGCTCTGACATCATCCCCTATCATAGTCAAGTTTGCAGAGCACAACTCTTTATTCTGATATTTGTATTTCTTCAATAGAGTAGCAGTGTTCTCAAGGTTGGATTCTGGTTCCCAAGTATTCTCTTCATTAGGGTACCCTTTCCATTTGATCAGGAAATGGGGTTTTTGGTATCAGAGTTTGTATCCCAGGATGGCTTTAACCTTGTGTTCCATGAAGCTTCCTACTTTGATGGGTGGGGGAGCTGTTCTCACTATCTGGTGCCGGAGAGAGGGTCCTTTCTTCTTTGATAGCAGGGAGAAATAAAATAAGTTGTTAATCTTTCATCCAGGGGCATTTCTAGTTGGTAGGCTATGGTACCAATGTGTTGTAAGACCTTTTAAGGACCTGTTTGTTGGGGACTCAAGCTAGCGCAAGGGGCAGTTGTCTTGATGTTCTTTGTGCTGAGGTACACAAGGTCTCCTACTTTGATTGGGGGCTGGGGCTTTGTTTCTTATTGGCAAAGTCCTTGTATACTTGTACTTCTCTTCTCAAGTTCTGGGCACATTCTTCTTGGCACGCTAGGATGATACTGACCCAGTCTCATCCTTCTGGGTTGTTGGCTTCCTCTGTGGAGGGGCATCTCATGTGGGGTTGAATTTGTAGTTGGCTTTGAATGGGGACATACTGGTGGAGCTGTGGTCTTGGTTGTTGTATGCAAACTGATCCATTGGTAGGTGTGTTACCCAATTGTTCTGTTCCAAGTTAACGTAGCATTGTAGGTACTGTTCAAGGACCTGGTTCACTCTCTTAGTCTGTCTGTTGCTCTGTGGGTGATATGCAGTAGACAATGATCTTTTTATTCCCAAGTCCTTTAGGATTTGGGCCCAAAATTTGGAGGTGAATTGTGGGCCTCTGTCTGAGACCACTTCTTGTGGAAGTCTGTGGTTCATGAATACTTGGTTCTGGAATAGGATGGCAGTTTTCTTTGCTTTTACTTTGGTTATTGTTGGAATGAAGTGAGCCATTTTGGTGAAACAATCAACAATTAAAAGGATGACATTGAGTCCTTTTGGATTAGGGAGCTCCACAATATAGTCCATGAATACTGACTTCCAAGGGCCTTCTGCAATCTGAAGGGGTTGTAGTAACCCTTCTGGCTTTCCTTGCTTAGGCTTGGTACGTCCACATGTCTTGCAGCCATTGAGGTATCCTTCAATTTCTGGCTTCATCCTGGGCCACATGTAGGTTCTCTGGATCCCTTTGAGAGTCTTTGTATGCCCAGGGTGTCCTGACATGGGGGAGTTATGGCATTCCTTCAGTATCTCTAAGCGCAGTGGACCTCCTGGTATGTAGGTGCATCTGTGTAGCTGCAGTGTGTTTCCATGTAAGGAGTAACCTGTTTGGTAATATTGACTGTTTATATCTTTCTTTAAGTCTTCTATTATTAAGATGCAGTGCTGGTCTATAGTCTGAGCTAGTTGAATTTCTTCCCTTCTACTGACTAGTCCCAGGAATAGAAGCATTGGCTCAATCATGTTTGGAGACAGCAAGGACTTAGTGTTGAATTCCTCAATCTCTTTGGCTCTAGGAAAAAAGTCTACTCTTTGGATTAGAGCATAAGGCACAATGTTGATCTTGCCAGGTTTGTAGCTGATTGATAAGTTGTAATCTTCTAGGAATAGGGCCCATCTAGCTTGTTGCTGGTTCAGTTGCCAGGGTTTGAAGAAGTATGTCAGGTTTTTATGATTGGTCATGATTTTCACTGGGTGGTTGGCGTTACACAAGTATCTTCTCCTAGTGTTTCAAGGACTGGATGATAGCAAGCATCTCTTTATTGTAGATGGGGTAGTTCAACTCAGGCAGAGTGAACTTCCTCAAGTAATAAGCTACAGGGTGCAGCTTACTATCATGCTCCTCTTGAAGCAACACCCCCTCCAATGCAAAGTTGGAGGCATCTGTCTCCACAATGAAGGGTTTATTGTAAACTTGCATTGCCAAGACAGGGGCAGAAACAAATGCATTCTTTAGCAACACAAAGGCGGGTTTGGTGGCGTCATCCCACACAAAGTGGTGTTTCTCAGAGGTGAGGTGGGTCAAGGGCAAGCAGATTGAAGAAAAATTTTGGACAAATTCCCAGCAGAAGTTTGCCAGGCCCAGGAAACTTATGACCTCCTTGCAGTTCTTAGGTTCAGGCCATGACGTCACAGCCTCTATTTTGTTGGGTGGCATTTTAAAATCTCCTTTCAGTATATTGTAGCCCAAGAACTCTACTTCCTCTTGGAAGAACTCACATTTCTGGAGTTTAACAAAGAGTCTGTGTTCCTTAAAGAGTTGTAAGACAGCTTGAAGGTGTTCAACATGTTCTTTGGGTGTACAACTGCAGATGAAAATGTCATCTAAGTAGGCTATACAACACTGATCCTTGAGTCCTCCCAAGACCACGCCTACCATAGTTTGAAAAGTGCTGGGTGTGTTGCACAACCCAAACGGCATAACCAAGTATTTGTAGAGACATTGTCTAGTCTTGAAAGTGGTCTTCTATTTGTTGCCAGGCCTGATCCAGATTTGGTTAAAGTCATCCCTTAAATCAACCTTTGAGAAGACATTGGCTCCTGAAAGCTGGTCTGAGAGGTCTTCAGCATTGGGTATGGGGTATCTGTTTTTCACAGTGATGCTTTTTAGGTCCTGGTAATTGACACAAGGATGTAGGTTGCCGCCTTTCTTTTTAACAAACAGTAAAGAGGATGAACAAGGAGATTTGAAGACATGTATATATTCCTTCTTCAACATCTTTTCCAGGTACTCTCTTAAGGCAGCTTGTTTCTTCATGTTACAACTGTAGACAGGTCTATGCTTAGGTTGAGTTTCAGGGAGGAGGTTGATAGCGTGGTCAAACTGACTGTGTTTAGGCAAGGCGGTGGCTTCTTCTTCTGAGAAGACGGACTTCCTAAGGCTTTAAACAATTTTGGGATCTCAGCTTTCAGGATTCCATGGTAATGTTGTTTAGCTCAGGGGTCTGCTAAGGGTTCAAGCAGGGAACCTCTAAGGTTTGGCTCTCATGAGTGAAAGTCACCTGATGGTTCTCATAGTCCAAGTTTAATTGGTGGTCAATCCATCATTCAAACCCTATGACTACAGGTTTGGGAAGCTTCTCCATGATGTGGAATCTGGTGGGCAGGAGTTTTCTATTTAGCTTCAGGGAGACAGACTATTTGCGTTCATGGGACAGGTCTGTTGTCTTGTTACCCAAAGTTACCAGTTGGGAGTTTCCCTGGATTGGTACACCCAGTTTCTCAGCTAGACTATGTTCCATGTAATTGACGGTTGCCACACTTTCTAGGAGGGCTACAGTGATCACCTCATGTTCATGGTAACATAAAGTAGTATCAATGATAGGATAGGACTGGAAAGTGTTGTTTATTGCTGAAATGATGGCTCCTTGGGTTCTGTCGGAGCAGCTAGTGCAGTCCTTGGATAAGTGACCACTCTGGTGGCAATAGAAGCATAGCCCACTTCTGACGTGGTATTGGTACTCTTCTGGGGTCATGCTCAAACAGGGCCTACTAGCACCAGGATTTTGGTTGTTCCGGGGCTGACCAGTGTGATATTCTTGTGGTAGGCTTAAGTCTGTGCCTTTGGCAATAGCCATGAGCTTGTCTTTGGGGAGGTCAATCAATGGTGTCTCATTAGGCTGGTGTAGTGTGGGTTCAGACTGTTTCTGAAAGGCAATTCTGATATGTTGTCAGGAATCTTGGCAGCCTCTGCCAGGCATAGGAATTTTTGTATGTAGGTCTGCATATTGTCACTCCCTTGGGTCAGACAGATGAGTCTCATGTAGGCTTGGATCTTGGCCCCAGAAAGGATGGTTGCAGAGTTCATTCTATCCAGGAATTGGTTGTAAGAGGGTATGAGATCCAGGTCTTCTTCTAGGCTGGTCAAGAAGGTTTCTCTGGTGTCATCCTTCAAATGGGCAGCCACCATCATAACCTTCTGAGTGTTGTCTCTGAAGCTCTTGGGATGGTCACAGAACAGGGTTTTTATCATGATCATTCCTTTTCTGAAGCCAGCCAAGTCCATTTTTGGCAGGTCAGGAAAGGTTGTGGGGGCAGCAGTATTCTGGTTTTAGATGAAGATGATCACATTCTAGACCTGGGATAGCTTGGCAACAATTTCTTCTTGGCTTTTGTTCTTTTCTTGTTTCTTGGTCATATACTGTCTTAGGTAGTAAGCAGAGGTCAAAAATAAAAGCATAAAAGATGCCCCTATAATCAAAGAAGAATAGGGGCCCAGGGTTACTAGTTTTGATACAGTTGACATACTGTCACGGTCCATACCAGAGTCTGACTGGACTCTCACAGGAGAGGCAGGCTGGGCCTGGAAGGCCATATACACAATAGGTGCAATTCAGACCAGGTAGTTGACTGCAGTAGCTAAGGGGTGCCAACTTCCAGAATAGGGCACAACCTGATTGGCCAGACCTAATACTGTGATGTAGACAAACACCAACTTACTGAAGTCCTGGGCAGGAGGCTCATTGGGTAAGGGGGGAGCAGCAGGAATCTCCTTCATAGTAGGTGTGAGATCCAGATGATGAGGGTGGTAATACTCCATGTCAAGAGCGCAGGTTGGATTGACTGAGGTAACAGGAGTATAACCAAGATGATATGGGTAGGCAAGCTTATATTTTGTTGTGAATTCACAAATAAATGCAAAAAGAATAATTAAATTTGAGCAAAAATAGACAATTCCTGCAATAAAATAATAATTTCTGGGCATAAACTCGCTTTATTAAGATGTCAACAGTGAGGAGGGCTTCTCCTCCTCACTACTTATACTTACTGGTAATTTTGAGGCTTTTAGTGCAACCAGAGAACTGATGGCATCAATTGCAGTTAAACTTACAATTTTCACTAGAATTTGCATACTTGGGCCAGGAGGTGGGTGCTCATTGGTTGGTATAACATGAACCTTTCTTGAACTGCAGCATGACAAGGTGCCACAGTTATTTATAGATCCTGTGAATGATCAAGCGCACAATTGCGCAATCAAACAATTGCGCTCCCAATGTACCATTTCCCAATAGTTGAGAGGCCCAAATTTGATATTAGAATCAAAGCCAGGGATTCCAGGCTTGTGTGCCTCTTGAATCCTAGGCCGTTTTTTAGTTGAAAGGGGGGTTTGCTCTGGGAGATACTTGGTAGGGGGTTAAAACTGTGGGGTTTTTTGCCTCTAGGAAGGCCAGCTGTTGTAAATTAGGTGCATATTAGAATAATCAAGGCTATCAGTGGAATTAATCCTGATAGCCAAGGCTAATTTGGTTTGCACCCAAATCCGTTGAATCCAACAGATTTGCAATTCCAATCATATCTTGGATGTTATGATGATTTGGCTGACCTGTTACATCCAGATGGATCAAGTTTGGGAACTGTAAGCAGCTTCCATAATGGGCAGCTGCAAGCTGCAGCCACTCTGGAGTAACTTGCACTTACTTCTCCCCGCCAGATTTTCTGGATCATCCCCAAATAGAAGGAATGTGGATGCAAGAGCCTGGTGGACACTAGAAGATGCTGTAATATTCCAGACAATTATTCAGGTGTTAATAACACTTCTGCATCCATTGCACTGCCTTTCTAGTATATAAACTTCCCTTCTTTCTCCCAATAAATATAATTTTATACTTTTACACATTACCTACTTGCTTTTACACTCTACTTAGTTGTTACCTTAGATTTAAGGGTAAAGACTTCAGAGTCTTTAAGACTTGTTTTAATTCATGTATAGGCCTGAAACCATACTCTTCAAAGCTAGCACTATAGATGTTAACCTCCAAGACGTCCATAAGGCCAAATTCACAACACCAGCTGATTGTCCAGGGCTTTCTGGGCCCTGAAAAATTGCAGGGAACTAATTGCACCTCTCACTGAGCTCCTAAACACTAAACAGCGCTTCCATTGGACCCCTGTCAGAGATCAAGCTTTTTAAACGTTAAAGCAAGACTTACAACTGTGCCTGTATTTAAATTTCTCAATCAGAACTGCCAGTATAAACTTGAGACTGATGCCTCTGACAGAGTCATAGGGGGTGTGCTACGGGTAGAAACTGACAGTGGTGTCTTCCTCCCTGTGACATATGAATCCAGGAAGCTCACTGACTCAGAACAATGTTACCCCATCCATGATAAAGAATTAGCGACAATTGTGCACTGCGTTAAGAAGTGGTGCTGTTACCTGGAAGGGACTACCTTTCCACCCCACGTCCTGGCAGATCACAATTCACTTCAATACTTCAACACACAGTCCCACTTGACACTCCACCAAGAAGGCTGGGTCTAGCATCTTTTCCCTACCAGTTGTGCATCAAGTACAAGCCTGGTAAGGAACTTATCACAACAGACGCTCTCTCAAGGCTCTATGTAGTATCCATCACCAGGGACAATGTCTTGGATCCAGATTGGCTAATACTTTACCTCTGTCCTGAAGCAACCTGTTACAAAGGCCTTAATTTGGTAACCATATCCAAGCTAAAGGACAACAAAAGTTAATTCACCACCAATGCTGGCAACGTCAAATGCCAGGCAGAGACAGGTAAAAAGATGCCCTACATTTCCACCACACAACAAGGCAAAATCATACTACATTATTACTGCACCTTGGGTCACATCAGAGGATGATATCTCTTTGAGATCATGAAATGTAAGGTTTGGTGACCATGTATGCGCTATGTTATCTTGGACCTCCTCAAAACATGTGTGTTGTGTGAAAAAAAACATGTTTAAACCTCACTCCCCAAGTCTTTCCTGCCCATTAAAGCCATGAAACCCTTCAAGCAGCAGGCTCTCAATATTGTTGGGCCCTTTCCCAAAGACAGACTGGGGAAAAAGCACATCATAACAGCCATCAATTACTTCACCTGTTGACCAGTAGCATGAGCAACCACTAATCATACTGCCACCATCATCACTTGCTTCATTGGCAAGAAAATTGTGGCCTGCTTTGGGCAACCCAAATGTCTCATCACGGATGATGGCCCCAAGCTTGTTGGACATGTCATGAAGGTGTACTGCAACAAAAATGCCCCCAACAAATAGTCACAGCCCTCTATAATCTGCAAGCCAATAGACGTGTAGAGCAATCAAATGGCTCACTAGTCCAAATAATTGCCAAGCTCTCACAGAAGCATCCCAATACTGTGTAGACTGAACACTTGCCCACTGCTCTACTTATCTTACAAGCAAGAATCAACAGAGGCACTGGGTTCAGCCACAGCGCCCTGGTCTTTAGGACACCTGACAGCTTGACAGGAGTATAATAAGGGAAATTATGATCCATAGTTTCCAGAAAACCCTCCTTGTTGACAACTTCATTCTTGAGCCAGTGGCGTGCCAAAGCCTGAGAAATTAAACACAAGCAAATTGAGGAAGGGACAAAACATCTTGAGGCCAGATACGTTTTAGGTGACCCCGTCTACACCCTCAACCTCAATTCAGCCAAATTAGAGCCCAATTACTTGAGGCTCTTCATGATAGCTGTGGTCTATGACAACCACACCTACCAACTTGAAGATGCTCAAGAAAACATCAATAAGCTTCACCACAATTGCTTGCGCCCCTGCCGTGCCATCCTCACACAAAAGTTGTTTGTGTAAACCTTCCCAGATCTTATGCAGACTCTAATCCTGGTGTCTTATAACAAGCAGGGGGCAAGAGAGAGTGTTACAACTGAGTTTCCAGACTTGTCTGTCATCATATCTTACAATACACAGGGGGTGCTTGATGAGTCACCCCTTGACGTATCTAACAACATGAACCAATCTGATGGCAATATCAAACTATGGGCACTTTCTACTAATTAGAAGTGCTATCAATTTAACCTGCTGATTTCTGCACAAGTTATTCCTTGGATTTGAACCCTACATAAACATGTTCTTATGTCATCCTATTGTGGTCTTGTGGCTTTTCTTATATAGTATTTTAATCATTATATTCTACAATAAACAATATCTTATTTTATTTATTCTTGTTCTTTCTATTATACTGTTGTATTCTTCAATCAAATACTAAACTCTAATTGGTTTAGTTGCAACAGCCAGCCCAAGGGGTACGGTTCACTATTCTCCCGTTTTTATAAAGCTGCCAGTTCAAAGGTTATGATTTACTCTCTTCTTTCTCTCTATAAATCTACCAGCCTTAGTTATTATGCTGGTGCTTCTGGCTTAGGTGTTTCCTCCTTCCAGTCTAATACAATTAGTGAACTGGTCCTTTTTGATGCTTTTCTATGGCCTGAGGTTATCCGTTTTTTTAAAAACTTGTTATTACAAGCTAATCTCCCAATTGAAAAAACCTCTCTTTCCCCTGAGATTCAAAGGGGTGTCTATAGCGCTAGTTTTAGTACATTTAGGGCTTTAGCCAGACCAGATATTCTTTTGGAGTTCCTTTTCTTAGCTATGCAGCATTAACCTTAAGTTGATGTTTGTAAATGCTTCTTGCTGGGTGAGTGTGGCAGCTTAGAGAGGCATCTCATAATGCTCATATTATTCTTTGCAGCTGCTGTTCAGGAGCTCACTCATTCTCAGTTACCTGCAGGCTGTGATTTATCTGTAGAACTGGACCACATTTTATTGTTTGCTAGAGTTATGCTCAAATACTGGTCTCTACCCCTGCCATCAACCCCTGGTTATTCTGGGAAGCTAGTTATTTGCTTTAGGGACTGCAAGGCCAGCCAGCTCAATATTGCGGCCCAAGCTTGCTACTTGCTTTTGCAAAAAGATGAACCTTTTCAATATTTACCTGTCATGTGTGTACTGGGAACTTTGCAGTTGACTCTTCTGGAAAAATACTCTCATTTGCAATTGCAAGATATGCCTAACTTGCTGAAATATTACCGGCAGAAAATTTTCAGGCTCAAGGTCCCACTGCCTGCAAGTTATTATTATGACAATGATTTTATTCTCAACTGTCTTGTCCTTGAGGCTTGTTTCTCATCTAAAGCTGGTGTTACTTGCACACGTGATTGGGATTTTGTCTTCTTCATCTCCCTTGTTAATTATTTGCAGTTGTATCACAAGCAAAGTCAGGCATGGCTTCAGGTGGTGTTGATACTTCTTGCTTCTCACAAGGATTTAGACTGAAGTGATAGTGTCTATCAGCCTGATGAGCTCTCATCCACTTGAAAAGATAATGAAGGCCAGTGTATTTGCTTTGCAATAAAAAGACTTTACATATTATTTTTTTCTTTTAACTTTTTATACTTCTTTTCATTATGCAAATAGGCAAACAGTCAATGCGCAACCTCTCCCTCTACAAAGACTAGGCTGTAAACGGCAAAATAGTCAAATTTTATTAGGAGAACAAAAGTGCATAGTGAGCACCAATGTCAGAAATCTGTGGACTGTGGTATTTTATCATCTGCTAGATGATATTCTAAGTTTTCTAACATTAGAAAAGTACAGAAAACCTGTGACTTTGGCGTAACCTGCAGTCCATAATACTTTGTTGTCTGCAAAAGTAGCAAGTCTGACTGGGCCCAAAGCCCAAAGAATTTTAAACAGCTCTTCTTATTTCTGAATAAAGATTCATATGTGTTGTCTCTATATTTTAATATAAATAATTATACTGTATGACAAAAATATCATCTTTTGCTCTTCACTTAAAGCCTAAGAGAGGATCACATTAAGAAAATAGGGTTTGTATCAATCATTAAGCTAATACGAAATCATCAGTCTTTTATTCTAATGAACTGGCTTTAAGGCGGCCCACCTGCCCGCATTTTATCTGAGTTAGCTCACAGCACTAGAAGATACTGAAGTAGCGTTAGGGCAGTACGGCAGAAGGCCTATCCTTGTCGGGGTAGTTTTGACAGAAGATTTTTTAACATTTTCTACAGATTAGTATTCTTTCTGTCCACCTGGGCCACTTTCAAGGCTAGCTAGCCAGTAGGTGGCTACTAGTTTACAGAGGTGATTGTTTCACTTAGTCAGAGCTACTTTAATACAATAGGCTCAAAGCTTTTTATCTTAGAGTGTTTGGCCTGATAAACCAGACTATTTTGGACTTTTCTAGAAGTGTTTTGGATGACAGTTCTTATGACAGCCCTTTTGTTCTAGATACAATTTAAGTTTAGAATAGTAATTATTATGAAGTGCATAATGAGATGCTTGATGAAAAAACTAGTTAATAAGCAGTAATTGTATATTTCATTAATTAATTGCAGTGCATGAACTTGTTAATGTCAGGATATGATTTAGTCATTGATTCATTGATCCTAGAGCCTGCGGCCCACATTGGTCTGTTGAAATCATTCCAAAGAGTGATTAACAGCTGGCCTGCAATAATTGATTGAATCTGTTAATTAGTTAATATCCCAAAATCCTGACAGGGCTAAAAAACTAAATGATAGCTTAATAAAAGCTTTTGCCAAGCTTACTATTGGAAACTCTGAGAATTGGCCAAAACAGTTAGTAACAGTTCTTTTTGTGTGCCATACCCAAGTAAACAGACACTAAAAAGAGCTCATTTGAACTAGTTTATGGTACACAGTCAAAAATTGTTCAAGCTATTATAGTGTTAAAGCTAATAATATTAAGTCAGGTTAAACACAAAACAGACTCTAAGGTACTTCACACTAACAATAGTCAAACAGACTGAGAAAAAATAATTATAAGATATGTTTGTCTCTTTTAAAGGCAGACTGAAGTTAATAACACAGTCTGGATAATGAATATGGGCAAAAAAGAACTATACCCCTAGAAAGTAGGCTTTTTATTGTTTTAATCATAAATGGCAAAAATACTTACTTGGATCAAGGCTTAGGCAAAAAAATAAGACAAAGTCTTGCATCATGACAGACCCTGCCCATACAAAGTCCGTCAAAAACAATGCAAGATTATCATATCAACAACCAAACAACAGCTGATAGAGTATGGCACTTGCATCTCTGACAACTTTTTAGTGGACCTCCTTACTAAAGAGGCTGACCTTCAGCTGGGTGGTGTTAAAATAACAAGTTCAACTCACTGGCAAAGTTCTGCACAAAAGAGTCTGTGACTCTCAAACCAACTTTTTCATTATTTATAGCAAAATGTGAAAGTCATTTTGAGTTTTCAAACAAAGCAGCAAGAACCAGTGACAATTCTAGCTTGGTAAGCAGCTTAATTTGGCTCTTCACTCATTAAAAAATCATGTCACCCTCTATTCAATCTAACTTATTGATCATCACATCTTGTTTTTTCTATAATAATTCATAACAACTATATAATTTCTATCTCAATAAAGATAATTATCTAGTTATCAATCATTTTTTCTGTGTAACTATGTTAATACAGCACAGTTATGACAACATTTACTTTTTTATTATTAAAAAGCTAAAAAGTTACATTCAAAAAAGGTATAGTTGGATCAAATTTGATGAAAAATTAGTCAACATAAAAATAATTAATGTGATGTCTTTCTGCCTCAGCTTTTATTATAAAAAGAATATAATATAAATTTTTGATTTATTGTAAAGCTAAAAAGGCACATATGAAGAAAATTATATTTGGATCAAATTTGATGAAAACCAGTCAACAAAAAAATTGACAGAATATTTTCATGTCTCATTCTTTTAAGCCTGACAGAAATTCACCTATTTTTTATATTATATTTGTACTTTTTACAGTTTATTTCAATTTTTTTAAAAATTGAAATTAATTTTTAGTATGATGCTAAAGACATATGTTTATTTTTTAGCTTAAGTTAAGCAAATTAAAAAAAGCCAAAAAAGAAAAAAATTTAAAATATTAAAAATTATTCTGTTAAACAAGTTTTATTAATTTGACTGAAAATAGGTCAAAAAATATTAACTTACAGAAAATACTTCTGATTTATCATTATATTTAAGTATTATAAAAATAATTAGCTGAATTATAAAGCTTTATTTTATAATAAATAGTTAATTCATATAGTTTGAATTTAATTTATAAATAGCTGAATTATAAAGCTTTATTTTATAATAGGTAGTTAATTTATTAAGTTTGAATTTAATTTATAAATAGCTATATTTTAAAGCTTTATTTTATAATAGATAGTTAATTTATATAGTTTGAATTTAATCTATAAATAGCTATAAATTGATAGCATAAGAAAAATTCAGTCTTGTATTTAATGCACTAAAATTGAGCTTGGTTGTTTTTTCTTTTACTAGCATTATGTTGTCGTAAGTAGTTATTAAATAAGTTACTATGAAAACCAATTTTAAAATAGAATTTGAAATAAATATTTAATTCTAGATACATACTTGTAGGCCCAGTTGAAACATCAATAGATGTATTAAACTTTTTGTCAAACATCTTTGAATATGATGATAAAATTTTTAAGATATTCAGAGCAAGAGGTATAAGCAAGTTTTTTTCAAAAAAAACTAACATCATAGAACTTAACAAAAGTTATGACGACATCATAAACATGGGGTTTGATAACTATATGGCTTGGTATAAGATGACTCCTGGCCAGAAAAAATATTTCTGGAAGCCTTAAATATATTAAAAAGTAAAAAATAGTTAATAAATTACTAAGTAGAATACAATGAAAACCTGGCTCAAAACAGCCCTGAGTTGCTCAAACAACTGAGTGACTCTAAGCTGAGGATGTTGACATACAATGTTAACAAGGTACGTCTTGCTAGAGTTGAGAACATCAAACAATATCTTATTAATGATGGTGCCAACATAATTGGCCTACAAGAAGTTGGTAAACTTTTTAAAACTAGAAAAATGCTTTCTACTTGGACTGTCATGGTTTCAAAGCGCTGTGCTTTGATCCTAACCAACCCCAAGCTTCGGTTGATTAAAACCCAAAAACTCTTTGATGGTTGTGTGATCAAGGCCAAGATCAGCTATGATGAGCAGCTCAACTTTACGGCCATTTGTGTTTATGCCCCTGCTTCTGCAGAAGATAACTTGATATTTTGGAAAAAAGTAAGAAGCTTGAAGTCACACGGGCTGGTCATTCTTTTTGGTGATGTAAATACTGTCATTGACCCTCGCTATGACATATTTGGAGGGATCAAAAATCCGCGCCCAGGCGCTAAAGCTTATAAGGGTGCTCTTAACAACCTTAACTTAAAAGATGCTTTATTGTCAAAGGTCAACTTACTTGAAAATATGACCTTTGTAATTAAGTGTAAAAAGCTCAAGAGCAAAGCTGGTTCACGCCTAGACGTCTTTGCAGTCAGTAAAGACTACTCCCAGTATTTTTCCCAGCCTGAAGTGCACAGCTGTCTGCTCTCAGACCACAAGCCTGTCAGTTTCTATTTTGATTTAGCTCCCCCTCACCTTCCTAAGGAAGCTTTGATTCATTAAAGTTTTTTTAAAAAATTACTCTTTTTATTTTAGATAGTTTTTATTATAATTTTATTTTTAGGATAAAATTTTTTATAGAAAAATACACTTTTCCTTTTTTAGGGTCAAATTCACTCAAGATACTATTAATACTGTCTTCAACTAGGTATAAGTTTAAATTTTATAAAAATTGTTTGTGAATAACATAATTATAGAGTTTGAAGAAACAAGTGACCAAGAAAAACCTTGAACAGAGCTTTACCAAAGTTTTAGTTTATAGGTTAGAGGTTGAAATAAAAAATTAAAAATGATCATTTTATTTTGTGAAAGAAAACTAACTACACCAATTATTGTGAGAATGTGGAAACAAGGGAGTGTTTGTTTATCATGAAGTTTTCAAGGAACGTGTTTAACTTGGAAGATTGAACAGCTTTACCTACGTTATATCTTAGAGTTTGAAATAAAGGTTTAGAAATATAATGGTTTTTTATCTTTGAAAAAGAAAATTTAATATAACTATTGTTAGTTGTATAGAAACAACGAAATGTTTATTTAACATTGAAATTTCAAGGAACGCGAGTAACTTGAAAGATTGAATATAGCTTTACCTAGAAGGCATAGGTTAGAGTTTGAAAATAAAAGTTTATATTTTAAATAGAAATAATAGAAAATCAAGTTAACATTGCTGCTAATAAATACAATTACTGAAATAATGTTATATACAGCTTAGAATTTTAATTTATTACTTACAAGTCTTAACTAGGGATGCTTCAGCTCAGCCCCAACTAGCTTTCAGCTTTGGGTGCTACATCTAAAATGTAAATACTGATTTTTTTTAAAAAAGAAAAAGAATATTAATATATATAAAAGACTGTCTGTCTGTCTGGATGTAATGTCATCTTGAGTGGGCCCAAGCTGTAAGAGATTACTCTGAATTGATTTTTAAATTTAATTTTGAAAGTTGATAACCAAGCCACAAGCTCAATTTGGCTCATCCTTACATTCAATCCTTTACATGCATCTTTGAGAGTACACAGATTGAATTCAGTGGAGTGTGGTCTAAATCATGTTGAACTGAAATATAAGCCACTCGAACTTTATAATCTCATTCAACTATATCAAAGTGGCTTATCTGAATAGATTACCTGACTCTAGAATGGGTGGATTAAAATTAGAAAAAAAGCAGCAGTTGTTTAAGATCTTTTTATATGATTGGATGTTTAAACTCTGCTGATAATTTATTTGACTGATGAAAAGAGAGCTTGGTCAGTTTTAAATATATTTAACTAAAAAATATACATTAATTTTAGTTTAAGTACAGGATGTTTGGCTTGAAAATTTTGAATCAATCTATTTCAAAGTAAAATAATAAAATATTCTACTTAAATGCATCAGGTGATTCAAGTGAAGCATATTGTTTTAGAGTAAACCTTGCTTGTCACAGCTTCATCCCAAAAAAATATCAGTGAAGTAAACTGACTATGATAAAATTATGTTTTAATATAATTATTTTAATGAAATTTAGAGGATGTAGATCAATTTTTCAGATGATTCTGATCAAATAATATTAACCATGATAGTTCTAGCTGCTTTAGATGCTGAGATATATAGTTAAGAGCTGAAATCAGGTTCACATCGTAATCAAAGGCTCAGACTTAATTTGATATTATCTAAAGTTACTTTTAATACACACTAAAAACTAAAATCAATGTATTTCAGTGAATGCCAAGCCAATTTTGATGTCTAATAGCTTATTTTAAAGCTGCAAATCAGCTTTACATTTTGAAAAACATTTAAAAAGAAAAAAATTATATTTGAAAAACATTATTTTAGCTTTTTTAAGCTTAAAAGTAATACTTTACCTATTTAGATTTATCTTTTATATCTTTTACTTGAATATACAATTTTACTTAAGTAAATAAAATTTGAATTAACTAAAAAAGCCTTTTTAAATAATAATTTAATTAAAAAGATAATAAGTAATCTTATCTTAAAAAACAATGAAATATATTTAATTCTTTATTTAAATTCAACTTTATATCTGCCCTTGGATGTATGATCTTACCTGATACAGTAGTTTTCAAACCTATTGAGATAACCATATATTATTCAGTTTAAAACGCATGAACTCAGTCTAAAAACAAAATTAAAGTAGATCCAAATCTATTGTAATTTAATATAAATTTCTTGATTTTTGATTTCATTTTTAGACTGAGTTCATGTGTTCTAAACTGAATAATATATGTTTATCTCAACAGGTTTGAAAACTACTGTATGATGCAAGATTATAAACTAAGTCATGTAAGATGTTTGGATTTAAATTTAATAAATATAAAAAGCGGAATAGTTTGTAATATGATTTTTTAGAAACCTACCAAAACCTTGTTGTTTGACACAAAAGAGGCCATTGAATTGACTAATTCTAAGCAAACTATGTAAAATAGGGTGTTAAACAAGAACTTATTTATAAATAACAATATGTCAACATCTGAATATTTTTCATGAAAATATCTTAACATAAAGGGCAAAAATTATTCTTCATTTAAAAAAATTATGACAACAAGCTAATTACTTACTGTCAGACCACTTTTATTTTAATAATTTTAACTGCCAAGTAAAAATACTTGTAAATTAAAGAGAACATTTAGTATAGTAGTTTTCAAACCTGTTGAGATAAACATATATTAGTCAGTTTAGAATACATATGTTTAGTCACAAAACAAATTTCAACTAAAACTAGTTGAAGGTTAATTTACTCAATAAAGCTTTCATTTATCTAGGGCAAGAAAACAAAAATAGTCAATCAGACAACAAAAATAATGTTAAATATTGAGTTCTGAAAAAGATATAGCAAACACATGTAACTCAAATTCATAACACACACAATTCAGTCACTTACTGAAGCATTTTACATCAAATTTGATAATAAGTGTGTAGCAAATATGATACAAACAGAGAACACACAAGGTTTAGTCACAAAAATGATGAACTCAAACACAAAACAACTCATTTTTTTTGAAAATATTGATTATTTTTGGGACTCAAAATAGAATTAGTGAATTTTAGGAGCAAATTTACATACATTTATTCAGGTAACTACATCATTATTTTCAATGCACACACTTCTAAATCTGGACATTTATGTCTGAAAGAATGTCTCAAAAACAAGCACTCATTTTAATAAAATTAATTTTCTAGAAATTATTTTTTGCTTTTCTGTTTTAATAAATTTTTATTGCTTTTTATTAGTATGAGTTTTTCAAGTGAAAGTAAAACTAATAAAATAAACCTATTGAAAATAAAATATGTCTTTGTTTGCAAATTGGTACACCAACTTGTGATTACTCTAGCACCAGACCGCTGAATTCTCTGATGCTAAATTGACCACAAGTTGGTGTGTCAATTTGCAAACAAAGACATCTCCTATTTTCAACAGGCTTATTTCATTAAGTTAAACTGGGCACAATAACTGAGACATGTCTGGTCTGAGCCAAGCACAAAGATATCACATGTACACTCATTCTGATTGGCTCTATTGTTAGGATGAGTTTATTTGGTATAAAAATAAAATAAAATCAAAAAAGTTGATCTATATAATTTATTTAATTTAATTTTTATCTCTTTATATATAGTAGCATAAAAGCTTATGGTCACTACTGTTTATTTTAAACTAGGTTTTAGATTTCTATATTAATTATTTTTGGTCGTAAATGTGCACTTTTAATCATGAGTTTGAATAAATTTAATATTTTTATTGGTTCTAATCCTAAAACAGACACTCAGATATTTGTTTCTTTTTGTATTCTAGATTTCATTCTTAATTAAAATAAGTTGATAACAGTATTATGGATTCACTTATTTGTTTTGATATTTGATATTTGATATTTGATATTTACATTGTATGTTTCAGTTGCTGTTGGGACTTGTTTTTGGATCAAGTTTGTAACTTTTGTGACTGAGTTTCATGAGTTCACCAAAAACATAGTAAACATAGTAGATGTGTTCTGTGACTGAAACTCATGTGTTCTAGTGTTTGATACACTTGTTGTTAAATTGTTAAACATTCATTCCCAGTTTAAACAGATTGTTGTATGATTGGACATACTTGCCAAATAGCGCTCATTTTCTGTGAAATTATATTCTATTTAGATCTATCAAGTCAAAATTTGTTTTTTGACTGAACTCATGTGTTCTAAACTGACTAATATATGTTTATTTTAGCAGTTTTAAACCTACTTTACAAAAAAACATGATGCCCTAGCAGGGTTTTTTGTCTTCAATATTGTCCTTGTACCAATCAAACAGTACAGCTTTCTTAGCACACATGAGATCCTGAACTCATCTTCAATTTTCAAAACAACCAAAATACCCAACATTGTATTTCAATGCCTGAACTTAGCAGAAATTGAAATGTTCTCTGGACTACACCATTAAAATATCAATCTCTGGATTCAAAGCACACAAAAAAGATTTACACAAGTAGACTATTTCCGCAAGCTCTGGGCTAGTAAAATTACCTTACACGTTTCCAGGGCCACCTCACAATTTGTAAGTGAGTGGTTAAATCAACATTCTGATCACAATAAAGACTGAGACATGTTCAAAACTTCCTTTCTGGAGAAATTTGTCATAAAATACTCTGATATGGTGATTATTACAGAACTCAGAACCTTCAAAATAACAAAAACTATTGAGGAGTACATTACAGTCTATGAAAACATACATAATTGAGCTCATAACGTCATCAACTTTGATGAAGCTGGGCCACAACTAGACTTCTACAATAGCCTTCCTACACACATTAGACGTCAGTTTGACATGAGTTTCTGCAAGAATCTTCAAGACATATTCTTGGAGGAAAAGCAAGCTGCACAAAAATCTGACAACCTACATGCAACAAACAAACAAAAAAATCCTACAGCAAAGAAGAATTCTCAATCTAACAAGCAGAACAACTTTTTCAACAACTTTCATTCTTGAAGTGTAAATTGTACCACTCAAATAGATTAAAAAAAACTGATAACATCACCAAGAAGGAAAAAGCTTAGGAGAGTGCTTAGGAAAGCTGCCCTCCCCCACTTTGCAAGACTTGTACAGGGACCAGACGTCAGCTCAATCATCATGATCCAAGTACCCCCCAGCAATTCTATACTGTTTGCCACCCAAACTAGAAATAAACTCCTCACTTATACTTTCTGCTTTTGCAAATATCAGGGCACAGCACTATTTGACACTAAAGTAGACAAATATTTTGTTAACAAAAAATTTGCCAACCTTATTAAATTACCTATAGTCAAGAGCAACATCAAGAGAGTTGTCAGGGCAGACAACCAAAACACATCAGTCACCAAGGAAGCAAAACCTTTCTGTGCCCAAATTAGAGACATGCAGACTATACTTAGTGGCCCTATAATACCAATCCCCAAGTATGATGTTATACTTGGCTTGGATTGAATGAGAAAGACCAAACCTCATATTAGCTGGGATAGCTCTATCCTTATCATACAACAAGGCAAGGTGCATCACCATGTCTACCTAACTCATCTTGACACACTTATGAGAGACTATGTATTCATGAAAATTATGGAAACAGAAGAAGAAAAAGACCCTATCAAGATTAATTAAAACACTTGCACATATGAGATTATTCACTTAAAAAATGTAGAGACTTCACATGAACAAGACCTAATCTAACAACAGCTAATCCAAGAATTTCCTTCTTTTCCAAGAAAAATTACCAGGAATACCTCCTAATTGGGAAATCTAACACAAAATTGACCCCAAAGAAAATGTGCCAAAAGCACAACCTATCTACCGCCTAACACCACAAAAAGACAACACCCTAAAGACTTACCTAGACAAAGCCCTTGAAAAAACTCATACAACCTTCTAAGTCTCCTTTTGATGCAACTGTCTTTTTTGTAGCAAAAAAAGATGGAGGACTTTGCCTGGTCACAGACTACAGGGCGCTCAACAAGGTCACAATTAAGAACAGGTATCTCCTTTCCATGATTGATGACCTTTTGACGTCCTGGTGGTCCCATGTCTTCACAAAAATTGACTTGACAGTGGTTTACCACCAAATTTGCGTTAAACCAGAGGATATACCTAAAACAGCTTTCAGAACTAACTATGGCTTGTTTGAATGTGTGGTCCTTAACTTTGGCATGAAAAATTCCCCAAGCACCTATGTAACCTTTATTAATAAAGTCTTTAAGGAACACATTAGAAAAAGGGTATTATCTACCTTGACTACATAATCATATACAGACCAAATGTAGAGCAACACTGGGAAGACGTCTGCCTGGTCCTCTGTACCCTTGAAGAAAACCAACTGGTTGCAAAAATGTAAAAAATGTGAATTCTTCTTGACAGAACTTCCATTCCTTGGTCACATTATCAGCAAGGACGGAGTAAAGCCAGAACTGGAAAAGATACAAGCATATCCAACATGCCAGCACCGCAAAACAAGAGTGAGCTTTGTACATTCCTAGGCATGGTAGCCTACGTAAGAAGGTTTATCCCTGACTGGGGTGCTCTAACAGCCCCCTTATCTGCAATCACAGGAAAGACAATCAAATTTGTATGGACACCATTAAGAGATCAACATTTCTGAAAGTTGAAAAAATGCATGGTCACCATTTTTATCTTACATTATCTAAGCTGTGAAGGAGTATACAAGCTAGAAACTGACGCCTCTAATTATGCAATAGAAGGAGTACTAAGAATTTGAACTTCAGAAAAGAACTTCATTTCTGTATCATATTAATCAAGAATTATGTCTGATTGTGAGCAAAGATATTTAATACATGGTAAAAAACTGGTAGCTATTGTCCAATGTCTAATGAAGTGGCAATGTTACCTGGAAGGTGCACAGATATTCAAAGTGCTAACAAATCACAAGTAATTGGTGTTCTTTAAGACTTAATAACATCTATATAGACAACAAGATGAATAGCTGAGCCTTATACAAAGGTGCCTCATGATAATTTAATACAAACCAGGCAAAAAAATGCTTACCACAGATGTTCTGTCAAGGCTATACCATAAACATCTTCTATGCACTGGTGAAGACTCTGATTGGCCCATGTTAATAATGTGGAATCTTCAAGAGGGGTTCACACCTGGTACACTAATAGACATCCAAAAGAAAGTCTTCAAGAACAAATATCTGTTCAAAAACGTATATGGCACTCTACACCACATACTACCAAGTGGTGATACTGTACCTTATGTCTCATCAACACAAAAGATTGGCACATTCCTTTGATACCACAGAGATCTGGGATACACCTGTAGCAAAAACTTGCATGAATACCTCAAGACACACTACTGGTGGCCTGTGGTAGTCCACATGTTGGGCAGGTTTGCAGGCGGGGCTTATGTTAGTTAAGAGAAAGTCCAGTGGCTTTCAACAGGTGAAGGTCTAGTAGGTAACATGGGCTACTAAGGAAGGTAAAGCCTGCCTAGTAGGTAACATTGGCTACTGGAGGCAGAGAATGAACCAGCCTAGCAGGTGTTGAGGAGCTAGATGTACTGGTATTCTGGCCGTTGCCAAAACACTTAACATCCAGTCATTGCCTGGTTTGGTGCCAATCCAATATTCAGTTTGATAGGCCAGAAATGGCAATAAACCAATATCACATGACTTGTCCAGGTATCCAGCAACTCAAATCCAATCTGCACATGACCTCTCTTATCTCTAATCCAACTTAAGTCTTCTTCACAGTGCAAGCTATATAAGTCTAAAGTATTATCAAATAAAATATACTTTTCTTCTTCTTAAATCTATATTTGAAGCTTTTCCAAAAGTTGTTCCTCATCACTGGTAGCAGCTACAGTTTTTTGATCACACCCATGAAAAAAATGACTGAACAGAACCCACCCATCTTTGCTCACGTACTAAACCAGGCTACATCTCAGGATACCTAAAAATGTACTTCCACGCCCACAATATTGACAAAGATATTAGTGGATGCACCATATTCAAAGGACTGGTCATGAACAAAGCATGCATCAAGATAATTCAATACAGTTGCTCTCTCTAACCACAAACAAACACAAAACTGCCTATCACTGGCTAAATTACCAACACCAAGTACATTGATATTGACAAGTCCTTTGGTAAAAATAAAGAAAACATCTTTAACTGGCTGGACCATTCAGCCGCTAAACTCTGTGCCAGCCGCATCTCCCACAAAAAATGGGTCCAGGAAGCCAGAAAGAGCCTGTACAAGGCCATACCTAACTATTTTGACACTTGGGTTGGCTCACAAACTGAAAACCAGCTTGAAAACTGGAAAGAGTTCACAGCAGACCTCATCCACAATTTCTTCATCACCTAATCCCTCCAAGACATTGCAATACACTCAGCAATTTTCTTCAGATGACCACTGTCACAGCTTGCACCAATGAATTTGAAGAGATACACCACAAAATCCAGAACCCAGCACAAGCTGACAATGTGCACACAAGAGCCTCATTTATCAATAGAATAAAACCCTCAGTTTTTCCCCTCATCTGTCCAGAGGCCAACACCTTAATGCCTGCACTCATTGCAGAAGCCAAACAAGCAGAAAAACGCACAAATATGGAATATGCTGCACGCAACGGCAACTGCTCCTCCAACAGTAATGGCAGAGAGAATTTTAATTCCGAAAAATTCAAAAACATCAACCACAACAACGGCAACTCCAATCAAAACAATGGCAATCACAGCCAGAGCGCAAACTGCTCCCCTCCCAAGAAAGAGGACACCACCAAAGTGAACAATGCTGAAACAGCAACCTGCTATGACTCCAACCTCAAATTCTCTGACCTTGAAGGTCTTGAAACAGAGGAACAGGGAAAAGAGGAGGGGGAACAGGATTAAGTGCCCCTGTCTTCCCCCAAACCAACTGTTGCGCTTTTTGCATTAAAGAGCCACAATTATTTGAGATTATAGGGCACAGAACATTTGCCAGAATACAGTCATATGTGAGGATATGAGTAGTACTGTATCAGAAGAGCCAGGATCAAATGGAACCATGATTATTGCCTGCGCAATGGCTTCTGATCGCGCAGAAGCACTTAAAAATTAGGATAAAGGTCAACCAGATTAAGGATAAAATAAAGATGGTCCAAAGATGATTTTATTTTAAATGATTAATTATTCTTATACTTTCTGCAAGGGTAATATCTGGGCTGCTAGCAATGTCTTCTAGGATATTCTAAAACATCCCTAATTTGGGTAATTATTAATCTAGGCTTGGTGCTTATTGCACATCAACCAATATAATATCTTCATCTTCACCCAGCACAGGTGTCCTTGCTGGCGTGGAATAATTTAGTTACTTCAAAATCACTTTCTACTTTCCTGGCATACTACAAGCTTAATGCTTATTAATGTGATAAATATGGGAATTTGAGATTATGGGGAATCAAACCCAGCAACTTGGCACTTGATGTAAAAGTGAAGTGGCACTGTGGTGCTTGCAATATTTTCCAGGCGGCGCTTGCAATAATTTTCAGTTGGCACTTGACGTAAAAGTAGTTTAGCGCTTTGGCGCCTGGTTCAATTGCTAGGCGGCGCCGCAGCGCTATGTGTATTTTTAAAGTGCTGTGGCGGCAAATCATGTATCATTTAATTACTGTGACGGCGCTTATCATTGGCTAGTTTAAGGCTCAGGTCAGCAGACTACTGCTGATCCAATATGCATATAGTTTATACTACCAATTTATGTAATTTGATAGCTGCAATTCATATCTGCAAGCTCTGTCATAATTAGTATCATTGTATTTTTACTACTAATTTATGGATTTGGCTGTAGCAATCCCAATCTGTGGGCTCCATCATAATTGGAATCATTGCTTGGTTAAAATTCCCAACATATCCCCCACTTGACCAAGAACTACTTCCTTTCTTTCTCAGATGAACCCAACCAGCAATAACAACATCACCAAAGTATGTGCCAAGCATACAACGCTATGATGGCCACCATGGGTGAGGCAGAGTGTAATGCCTTCTTCAAAATGCCCTGCTCTGTGAGGATTGCCTTCCTCAAGCGTCTTTGCTCCAGCAAGGAACAATTCCGCAAGCAAGACTGCGCCACCACTGTGGCTGGCTATGTTCCTAATTCTTCTCCCAGCTCTGATGCTGGTGACTTTTTTGAAGAGGATTCCTTATTTGACAAGCCTCCTCCCGTCCCCAGTGTGCCTTCTGTTTGTAGTCCTTCTGATGCTTTGCGCCTATTCCTGCAGCGCTTGCCTTCTTCTGGTGAGCCTCCTACCACCCCATCATTAATGCTTCATGCTTGGCGCAACTTGGACAAGGTTCCAATGGATTACACTGATCTGTTGAGTAAGTTTGGTGTGTGTCATCACAAAGAGACAATGTACAGCTTTTTATAAGCCATGCACTCCAATGAGGATGCCATGACTCCTATCCATGCTGATGAGCTCTACCACAGCCAATATGATACCTCTTTCTTGGCTGCTGAGGTGCACCTTGGCCTGCAGTCCGCTTTCTTGGCGCTGGACCAGATCTCTGCCCAGCACGCCCACACCATTGCCATATGTAACAACTTCATAGATGAGGTGACTCATATTTGGGCCCTCAAGCTTGCCACTGACCCAGCATTCCACCAGACCCTGGACCTTTCTATCCAGGCCAACACCAGTTGGCGCTTCTTGGCTACCTTTAAGCTGTTCCTCCAGGCGGTGAGCACTGGCAATGCCAGTCTATATCTTCCCTTGGCTGCCGCTGCGTGCCACTTCATGTGGTACACCACAATAGCTGCCAGCATGACCAGCCAGGGTACGCTGGTTGCTGCCTGGAGCATTATTGAGCTCTGGCCTACCAGCTCCAGGTCCCTTTACCTCTGGCATA
Organism: Entomophthora muscae; assembly: GCA_014839935.2. NCBI lineage: Eukaryota > Fungi > Entomophthoromycota > Entomophthoromycetes > Entomophthorales > Entomophthoraceae > Entomophthora > Entomophthora muscae. Next base: position 1,082,126 of record QTSX02003553.1, read on the forward strand.
CTCCTTCATGGAGGACGCCTTAATGGACTGTTTGTCTATTGGGGCTGCGTTCTCTGATTGCAGTGGTTGGGGTTGCCAGGTGCCTGTAAGTCAGCTCCACCTCCTGCTCTGCAACTGGACCTCCATGTCCCGGAACTCCCAGTTGGCCTGGGCGCAGATGTTGGTGATCTTGACGCACGTGCGTCAGCGCCTAGACAGCAATTAGTACCTCTTCCCTGCCCACAAGCCCTCTGTTGTCAACATCCAACGCCCTGCAAAGCATCCCTGACGTGCCAACCACCAAACCACTCTCCCTGCAGCATCCTCTTACCAGCTGCACAGAGGCGCCCCTGCTCCCAGAGACTGTCCCCAGTAAGCTTCCCTTTGCAATAAACTTTCTTGGCTCCTTATTCTTTTTTATTATCTTTTTAATTTTATCTTTTTGTTCATTCTTTGTTTTTATTATTTTCTTATATATTTTTAGTTTCTTATTTTTATATTTTCTTTCTTTTGAATCTTTCTTGAAGATATGGCGCTCATTCAGTTGACTGAACATTCAGTCTTTTTGTTTATAATTGTGTGCCTGTTTTGGGTCTTGCCGGCAACTTTGCAGGTCTGGACCCCAGGAATTTGACTTAGATTTATTCTTCTGAAGTAACATATTGTTCCCCTTCCAAGAGGAGGCTTATGTAAAGTAACAGTACTATCAGTTGCACCTAGAAAACTCCTGTATGACTTGTTGTCTTGATGGGATTTCAGTTGGCACCAGAGTAAGCGGCTGGTTGCTTGTTGCTAATGTACAGGTGGCCAGCGCTGCTCAAGTCTTTACAAGAGTGGTGTATCCTTTGAGTCCTTTGACTTCTTAGGCTCTTAATCCATCAAAGGTGGCTGGTACAGTTCAAACCTGTGAATGCTCTTGTTTGCTTCCGTAATATCAAATGTGCTTTGAGCGCAACCATGCAGCAAGGTAGGTGTAATAACTTGCTACTCAAAGCGCTTCCATGAACCAATGTAGAGCTTTAGCGCGCCCATACAACAGGGTTGGTGTAACAACCTGCTGCTTGGTAGCGCTTTGATGAAACAATGTGTGCCTTAAGCGCGCCCATTCAGCAGGATTGGTGTAACAACCTGCTGCTTAGTAGTGCTATCAAGCATTTTTGCAAGGACATCAGATGTATTCTCATACTATAGTTGCATATCCTTTTAGACTTGTACCAAGGCATAAACTGGGAACCTGAACTGACACCTTCCTATTGGCGTTATGCGTTGATTCCTATGATGCTGGTCTTCATTGGCGCTTGGATGTGTTGCCTGCAGTTACCAGAAGTTTTCTAATTGACTCCTTCTTCTAAAGGCAAATGTGTGCCCCCTGTAGTGAGCACCAATGTTGCGCTTTTTGCATTACAGCACCACAATTATTTGAGATTATAGGGTACAAGATATTTGCCAGAATACAGCCATATGTGAGGGTATGAGTAGTATTGTATCAGAAGAGCCAGGATCAAATGAAACCATTATTATTTCCCACACAATGGCTTCTGATTGCAAAGAAGCACTTAAGGATTAGGATAAAGGTCAAACAGATTAAAGATAAAATAAAGATGGTCCAAAAATGATTTTATTGTAAATGATTATTCTTCTTATACCTTCTGCAAGGATAATCTCTGGGCTGCTAGCAATGTCTTCTAGGACATTCTAACACACCCCTAATTTGGTTAATTATTAATCTAGGCTTGGCGCTTATTGTACGTCAACCAATAGAATATATTCATCTTCACCTAGCACAGGTGTCCTTGCTAGTGTGGAATAATTTAGTTACTTCAGAATCACTTTCTACTTTCCTGGCATACTACAAGCTTAATGCTTATTAATGTGATAAATATGGGAATTTGAGATTATGGGGAATCAAACCCAGAAACTCAGTGCTTGATGTAAAAGTAAAGCGGCGCTGCAGCGCCTGCAATAATTTTCAGTTGGCGCAGCAGCACTTGACATAAAGGTAGTTTGGCGCCTGGTTCAATTGCTAGGTGGCGCCACAGCGCTTTATGTATTTTTAAAGTGCTGCGGCAGCAAATCATGTATCATTTAATTGTTGCAGCAGCGCTTATCATTGGCTAGTTTAAGACTCAGGTCAGCAGACTACTGCTTATTCAATATGTATATAGTTTATACTACCAATTTATGTTATTTGGTAGCTGCAATTCATATCTGCAAGCTCCATCATAATTAATATCATTGTATTTTGTACTACTAATTTATGGATTTGGTTGTAGCAATCCCAATCTGTGGGCTCCGTCATAATTGGCATCATTGCTTGGCCAAAATTCCCAACACCAACAAGAAATTGTACCATGGCACAAACTTTGCTGTTTGCATACCACATGTCCTGTAATCTTCTACCTTTATAAACATAAAAATTAAAGATACTCACAATTTCTTGTCTACATATTCACTTATAAATCACATACACATAAAATTTTATTTGACTCTGGTGCACAACACACCATGATAAACAAACTATTTGTAACCAAGTACAAATACCAGTTGTCAAATCCAACTTCAAATATGCCAGAATGGCAGATAAATCAAAAGTTCTACTTGAAGGCAAAACAACTCCCTTCAGAATTGACCTCCAAAGCATTCAAACGTCCATCAAAGGACTTTTAATGAACAAAATAAACTACAACATTGTAGCAGGCATGGATGGTTCACCTAAGCAAACCCCAGCGTATGTTGGAAAACAAAAACCATGACTATAAAACGCAATGGAGTCAATTTCAATATCCTCAAAGAACCTAACAATCTCATCCTAAGAGACACAGTATTTGTTCAAGTCATAAACCAAGACAACTCAGAACGTCTAATCAAAGACATTACCCCCTACATAATGAGGTACACCAAATTTAATAACATAAAAACAACCAAAATTCAATGCCCAGAACTTGTAGCACTCTTAAACAAATATGCTCATGTATTTAAGGAAAAGCTAACAGACCTACCCCCCAAATGAGAGGTCAAAAATGGCATTGATCTATGCAAAGACATTCCTAAACCAGCACCCCTATACAGACTCTCCCCCATGGAGACCCAAACACTTAAAGCCCACAATCAGAACAATCTAGCCAAAGGATTCATTTGCCTGTCTGAATCCTCGTGGGGGGCAGCGGTCTTCTTTATAAAGAAGAAGGAAGGATCTCTTTGCTTAGTTACTGACTACAGAGCACTAAACGCAAGTACAGTAAAAAATAAATACCCCCTTCTCCTCATAGAAGACCTATTCACAAGGCTCTCTGGAGCAAAAATTTCTCAAAGATTGACCTCACATCTGGGTATAGCCAAGTTTAAGTTAAAAGAAAGACATACCAAAGACCGCATTCCAAAAACAATTTGGGTTGTTTGAATGTAAAGTAATGAACTTTGGGATGCCCTTTTTCTTGATCAGCTCAATCCCACTTTTTGGAATTGAGAATTTAAAAGCAAGTGATAAGCGCATAAGAGTCTGAGTTTAAGCAAGGCTTTTATTAAAAAGAAAGTTATGACCAACAACAATACTAGATCCTGGGCCAAGGTGGTCCAGGGTCAAAAGCGCCCTGTCAAGGACCAACTGGCATACTTTTCCAGAACCACCAAGAAGGGAACCTTTGTGCCATCTGAAGAGTGGCTCAAGTTTATCACTTCTGAACGGTGGTTTCAGGACATCACCAGAGCCCTCCCCAAGTCCGCTGTCCCTCCTGGGATCAGAGTCAACTTTGGAGGCAACCCCACCAAGTTCCAGGAGGCAGCCAAAGCAATAGCCACAGCTTATCCAAAGGCAGTGTCCCTCCACCAGAGCCCTTTTAAGGACTTCTTTGACCTGGGCTTCCTCTGAAAGGAGGATGCAGATCAAGCAGCGTAAGAGATCTTCACCCTTGAGGTTACTGATCCCAAGGGGAAGAAGACCCAAACAGTCCTGCCCACCACCTGCACCAGATTCAACCAGGACACCACACTCTTCATATCTTTTGAGGCCCTGCCTTTGGACATGACTAGAGAGGAGGTGGAATCCCAGCTTAAAGAAGGACTGTCCAAGTATGGGGAAATCATGCAGGTTGAACTGCTAAAGAACCCCTACATGGGGAACCTGACTACAGCAAAGGCAATGTCTTCAATCAAACCATATAGGAATAGCAGAATATTGTCCATTCCATGCCGCAGAATCATTCTGAAAAAATATGGTACATTGAGTGGCAAGTTCAAGGTGTTCCCAGAACAAACCCCGCCCATTTGTGAGCTATGCTCTGCGCTTGGCCACAGAGAGGCTCTCTTCCCTACAACCATTACAGGAGTCCAGGCTGCAGAAAAAGACACACTCACGGAGCCCCAGAATACTGAGCCAACTGGGACCCAGACCAATGCTCTTGTAGCCCTAGCCTGGGGCATTGTGGCTGAGTATGAGGTGGTCAAGCCAATCACATTGCAAAAGAAAAAAAGCCCATGTAAAGGCACAAACCCAGCCTCAGTCCCACCCAACAATGGTACCTGAATCTGACCATGCAGAGGCACCTCAAACCACCCAAATGCATGTGCAAGAGACCCAGTCCATTAATGACACTGAAATGGATGGACCAATAGAAAACCCAGCCCAGATGGAACAGGAACCCCTGGAAAACCTGTCCCAAGTTTTATTGGCTGATTCCCCTTTTGAAGTGACCCAAGGGAAAATGCAACATGCACAAGATCAAGCCCCACCTACCCAGAATCAAGCACCTTCTGCACAAGAGGGTGGCAGGCAAAGACACAGGGCCCAGATCAAACTTGCTGCAGTAATCAAGCCATCCCCATACACAGTAGGGGAGCCTATCAAGTCCAAGGTGAATAAAAAACCAAAATACTCCACAGCCAATGACAATAGTGGTCCTACCTCCGGTGGGAACACATTGGCATAGTGGCTACTGGAACCACAATCAAAATAAGGATACTCAACATTGCAGGATTTTCATGCCCACAGTCCCAGGCAAAGAAAATAAATATCCTGCTCTCCCTCAAAGCTGATCTGGTTGGCTTGACTGAAGTCAACTGCAGCTCTGAGGCTGGGCCAAGTTTCCAGAGGCTCATGCTACCCCACAGCACTCTTTGGTCCATGAAATGTTGCATATGGATCAAACAGGGATCTTCAATCAAAGCAACAAACAAACATACACATATTGACGGCAGACTTCTAATGGCAGATATTGATAGCAAAGATGAAAATTTCACCTTTGCAGTTATTTACAGCCCGTTGGCCCACAAGGATAAAGCAAATTTCTTTGCTCAACTCAAGCAGATTGAGTTCCCTCCAAATACTATCTTTGTAGGGGACTTCAACTCTTGGCTGCTACCAGCAGACAAGGCTCCATCCATGCCCCTTCTGGACTATTCTGGCCTGTTTGGGGACTGGCAGCAGGGCTTTGGACTTGTTGACATTGCAGATTTTAAAGCGGTATACCCTGCAATTATGAATTGGATCAACCCCGTGGAAACAATAGAGTTCTCTGCATCTTGCATTGACTATATATTCATTTCCCTGGGCTTGGTGGCCATGTTTTTTTCCACACTTGCCTGTGGACATCCTCAGGTGTGATCACAGACTCCTCTGCGCCACCATTAGGTTTGGGGACCAAAGGGACTGCACAACGCACAGATCACACTTGCTTCCCAATGACTCAAAAAAACAATGGATTGGCAGATCAATCACCTCAACAATAAGATCAACAAAAGCACACAGGCAAGCAGACCAATGGGCCACCATTAAAGCCAATGTTAAGGAGCAGATTTTTAAGGAATCCTCCTAACTCATGACTGCTAAGAACGCCTACAAACAAAGAATAACCAACACCATCAGACACCTGGAGGCAAACATTCCAAAAAAAAAGCGGGCTGGACAGCCACCTGGCAAGCAGCCCACAAAAAATTGGCTAGAATTGAACAGAACCGATCCAACCTGGCCCAACTCCAGGCTGCAACCTCATTGGCAATTAAGGGTGAACAGCCCACCAAGGCCTTTATTGCCATGTACAAGACGAGGAGCGCACAGAGGACACTATCTGAGGTAGTTGATAAAGGTGCATCACATACCTCAAAGGAAGGGGTGCTTTCCGCAACCCACACTTTCTACAGCAGCTTATACACCTTGGAAGGGGAACCAAATCCTGCGGCCCTCAGGAAATGGCTAGAGGTGGTCCCAGCAACTCCCAAAATGAAAGTTCTTAAATGCCCAATTAAAATGAAAGAGCTGGAAGAAGCCATTCACATGGCACCAAAACAGAAGGCCCCTGGGCCCAATGAGCTGCCATATGAGCTCTACTGTCATCATTTTTCCCTATTCAGGACAATTTTTCTGGACATTTTTAACGCAGCCCTAAGAACTGGGTCAACCATCCTGGATGGTGGTAATGGCCTGAAAGTTTTGCTTCACAAAAAGGGATCAAGAGCGGAGCTGAAGAATTGGCGGCCTATCACACTCCTGAACACCAACCAGAAACTACTGTGCAAAATCCTGGTTGCTAGGATGTGCAGAATAATCCCTCTGGCTACACACCCCAACCAACACAGATTTACTCCGGGCTGCAATATTGCTGGCAATGTGAACACAGTCACAAATATACTGCGGGATGAAGCACAGCATGGTATTGCTATCTTCTTGGACCAAGGAAAGGCATATGCCAGGGTATTATAGCCATACCTTGACGTGTGCCTCTCATCCCACTTGGTCCCTGAAACCTTCAGGGCATGATTGAGATCCCTTCTACAAGAATCATCTATCCAAGTGGCGACAACTCATGGGGAGACATAAGAGATCTTCTTATCCTAAGGCCTTTGTCAAGGAGACCCTCTCAGCCCTCTCCTCTATAACCTGGCCATTGACCCATGGATACGCCACCTCAGCAGCAAGCTGTTGGGCCTGCAGGCCTAAGGGCAGGATCCATTCACAATCAAGGCCTTTGATGATGAGTGTAATATAGGACTGAACTCCAAAAATGATATGTCCATCTTTGTAAAGACACTCAAGGACTACTCTAAACTCTCACAGACTAAAGTGAACACCAATAAATCCCAGGCCATCATCTTAGGGAGCCCTGGCTTTATACCACCTCTTGCCATTAAGTCAACCAGGGACCCAGTACTCCATCTGGGCACATGGGTCAAGGTGGGAGGTTTTGACACACAGGTAATGTAATCAGGCATCCTTAGTGCGGTCTCCCAGTCCATGTCCTCCTGGCAGTGCAACCTGGTGACCCAGATCAGCAGGGTTCAACTTGTAAATACACTAGGATACTCAAAAGTCTGGTACACTGCACAGTTCTTCCCTCTATCCCAACAATTCTTCTGGAATCTCAATAAGATGGTTCAACACACATTGTGGAGACCAGGTACACAGCCAATTGCCACCACAAAACTGATTAGCAACAAGCTCGGGGGCTGGGCTTATGCAATGTCCGCAGGGCCTCAGCCAAGATTTTTGGACAAAAAATGTCCATGGTACTCTCCACCCATGTGACAGAACCCCACTGGACTAACGTCTTAAGGACACAATGGGCCAGGGCTCTAGGCCTAAGCCTGGCTCATAAGCAACACACCCTTAACAACTGGATGTTGAGGGCAACAACTGAGAGAGGCCCCCAAAGAATGGATTCTTTCTGGAAAGCTATGCTCTCAGCATACAAAGAATTGTAGAGTATCAGCTCATTCAGACCTTCAGCTGCTCACAGAGGCAGGGCAGGCCTGGTGTTTCACCCAAGGTTCATGGGCCTTCCTGCTTACCCTGGGGCACCCATCCTGGACCCCCAAGGCCAGCGGTGGTGCCAGAAATATTGGAGGTACTCCCACACAACAACACCAGTCTCAAGGCAAGTCTGTTCTGGCGGTACTGCCACAAGGACATGATTAATCTCAAGATGCAGACAAACACATGGAAGGTTCTCCACAAGGTATACTGTACAGCTGACTGCAGCAACTGCCCAAATCCCATCTGCAAAAGATGCAGGGCAAACAACACAGTGACACACAAGTTCTTTGAATGCCCCCAGAGCAAAAAAGTATGGCAGACAGCCTGCGCAATTCTTAGGCTGGCACACCAATACTACACACCCATGGTGGGGTTGGAAGTAGACTGGCTCTTTATTGACGCCCCCTCCCGCATTCCTGAGTCCTGGGTAGCAGTATTCCATACCGCATGGTGGGTAATTCACTCTGCTGTCATCAAATCCTTTGTCACCACTCCCCATCCAGAACAAGCTCCAAACTCTCTCATAGTGCACAAAATTGGGTGGATTATAAGCCAGGTCTTCTTTGGCAACACATCCAGCACATTGTGCAGGGAGCTGGCACAAGAATGGTCATCAATACCTGGCTTGATCCTCTTTCCAGAGAAAAAATAGGCAGCCTTTGTCCTTCCAGAAGTGGTCCAGATGCCACTCCCCCCTCCCCCCAAGGGTTTTCTCTAGGCCCTCCAGTTTCCTTGTCCCCTTCCCCCTAGATTTTCACTTTCTTTGCTTGATCATTTCTTTATGGCCCTAAGGGCTTGTTGTACCAGTCAGTGATGTCTGGGCAACTTGAATAAATGAACTTTGGGATAACAAACACCCCCACAACATTTGTCATCATGATGAACCAGACGCTAAATGGACTCTTAAACACATTATGCTACCTTGACAACATCATTATATTTTCAAAAACAAAAGAGGAACACCTCACACATGTCTGCAAGACACTCAATTGACTTTCAAAGCACAAAATTTATGCCAAGCCTAGTAAGTGCCAATTTATGGAAAAGGAACTCTTGTTCTTGGGCCACATTGTCTCTTACAATGGCATCACAGCAGATCCATATAAAATAAAAGCCATAAATAACATGCAACGCTCCACCTCTATGAAACAAGTAAGATGCTTTCTCAGAATGGTAGCTTACCTAAGGAAATACATCAAGGACTGCAGGAAACTAACCACACCAATCAATGACCTAATCAAGGGTAATTATAAAAAGAAATTCATCTGGACACCAGAATGTGATAAGAATTTCCAACTAATTAAATAAGCTCTGATTAAAGCACCAGTCTTACAATGCCCTAAAAATAATGGGTGCTACAAGCTTAAGTCAGATGCCAGCAACACCGCCATTGGCGCAGTACTACATATCTGTCAGCCAGGATAGCAAGATTTTCTGCCAGTATGTTATGAAAGTAGAAAACTAACTAACACTGAGAAGAGGTACCCTATACACAATAAGAAAATGCTAGAAATATACCATGCATGCAAGAAATGGAGATGTTATCTAAAAGAACACTTAAACGTTTGAGTACTAACTGACCATAAATCCTTAATCTACTTCAAAACTTAGAACACACTCACACGGCAACAAGACAAATGAATGTCCTTGCTTGAGAAGCTTAACCTGGTCATCCATTGAAAAAGGAGGGCAGGGCTGATCACAGCTGATGCTCTCTCTAGGCTATGTCATCCAAGAGACAATTATCCTGACCACCTGGATCCAGAATGGTCAAGCTTATATAACACTGATTATAAAGCCAAAGGGAAAGACCCTTCAACACATCAGCTAACTCATGACACATTAGTAAGAAACAAGAAGCACTTCCATGTGTCAAACAACACAGTATACCATATCATCAAAGACAAACACATCCCCTACATTCCACTTGCACAAAGGGTTGGTACCATCCTCAGACATCACCACCTACTGGGGCACACAAAGGCCAATAACCTATACCTCACTCTAAAAGGAATATTATGATGGGATAACCCAAAACAAGACATCATTGACGTCCTAAAAAAGTGCACATTGCATGGAAAGTACTCAAGCATCAAAGCTCTACAACCTACAGTCAATCCAGTACCTGATCCATAACCATTTAAAGTTTGGGGGCTGGACGTAGTGGGACCCTTCACAGAAGGTAAAACTAAACAACACTTTCTAATTATAGCCATTAACTTTGCTACACGCTGGCCCATCTTCTGGGCAACACAGAACCACAAAGCAGAAACAATAAATTGATTCATCAACAAGGTAATAATAGTTGACAATGAAACTCCTGACTACATCCTAACAGATGAAGCCACAGAGCTGTCAGGACACATGGTGAATGATAACTTAAAATCAAAGAATATCAAACATTCCACAACCTTGCCCTAAAGGCCACAGGCCAACAGCAGAGTTAAACACCTAATCAGCAGGCTCATAAGAACCCTCAAGGAAATAATGGATGGCAAAGCCAAAGACACATGGCCACTCTACGTGAAACATGCATTATTAGTATCACGGGTTTGTACCAATTAAGGGACAGACTACTCACCATTTGAACTAATATACAAGTGCAAAACAGAAATAATCACCCACAATAATCAACTGTATGTAAAGATCTCCCTGGAGAAACCTCTCACAGTAGAACAAACACCAGCTCTACAACACATACACCTCAAAGCAAAACTGGTAGAAACAAAGAGGCTCAAAACCCAAAAGGTAACCTCAACAGAGGACCCACTCCCCATCAACTCCCCCACCTGGGTCCTAGATGGGAACAGGAAGAAGCTAGACTCAGTACACAGAGGACCAGGAAGAATCATCAAATACCAACCAGACAGGAACACCTACCTGGTTAAGTTCCAGGGCGCCAAAGAACCCATCACCAAGAAGTACCACAGAATTTGCCTCCACCCTAGCAAAGGAGAACACTTGACCCAATTGGTGCCCACTAGCAAACAACTCCAGGAACATTAGGTGGCAGCCGTCAAGATGAAAACCCCTCCTGATGTACCCAAGTAACCCCTTAAGGGAAGGGTGTGTTGAGGGTCTGGATGTACAAGTATTCTGGCTACTGCCATCCCACTTAACACCCAGTCATTGCCCAATTCAGTGCCTTTCTAATATACTGTTTGACATACTGGAAATGGCAACAAACCAATATCACATGACTGTCCTGGTATTCAGCAACTCAACCCCATCCCACACATGACATCCCTTATCTTTGATCCAAATTAAGTTTCTGCCACAGTACAAGCTATATAAGTCTAAAGTATTATCCAATAAAATATACTTCTCTTCTTCTTAAATCTATATTAAAAGCTTCTCAAAACGTTATTCCTCATCACAGGTAACATTGGCTGCTAGTGTGCTGGATGGTGTCCAAACCTAGTAGGTAACATTGGCTACTAGGGGAGGATAGAGTATTAACCCAGTAGGTAACAAAGAGCTACTGGGGAGGGATGGCTCTTCTACCTAGCAGGTAACATTAGCTACTAGAGAGAATGGGTGATGTGACCTAGCAGATAACTAAGGACTGCTAGGAAAGGACAGAGCTGAGGTAGCTCCATAATCTCTTGTGCACTTACAGAAGGACTGTGAGTAAGCACCTTACCTAATGGTCTGGTAGGGTGTCCTTGTATGTGATTTACTGGAGGTTTTGAGGAGGTACTAAAGCTATTATTGGGGGCATGGATATGCTCAGAGGTGTTGTTAGGGTAGCTGCTCAGGGAAGCAGCTTCAGAACTTGACAAGTATCAGGTCTCTGGGAAGTGAAATTGGTTACTTTGTGCCTGAAAGCTCATACTTAACTACCTGAGTGACTAAAGACAACTTCAAAGACATGAGGATTATCTGTGGTTAAATGGCCCAAGTGGAGGTCACTTGCAGGGGCCCAGTCAAACTCCAGTATTCTTGTAGGATTATTGCCTGAGTCTGAGATATTGGTAACAGGGACTAGAAATGGAAACAAGTTGGTTCATAGTGAGGAATAAAACCTAGGTAATTCATAGTGAAGACTAGTTGAAGGACTGAAAGATAATAGAGAAGGACTAGCTGGAGGAATAAAAGGCCAAGATAAAGGAGCTGGAGCCTAAGACAAAGAAGCTGAAGCCTAGGAAGAAGCAGGAGTCCAAGACTAAGGTGCAGGGGCCCAAGAACAAATACAATAAGTCCAAGAGATTGTCATAGGACTCCAAGTATTGGAACATATCAATTGATTTCCAGACCCCTGGGCCATATCCCAGAAGGTTTATAAGAGAATCTTCCTTCTGAAGCAAATAAAAACCCATCTCAACCCCTATACATGTTTATGAGAAATACATTGTCTCCTACTAGAGAATGTCAACTTCTTCCATCTGGTCCCTGGCTATGATCCAGGACACACAATGGGAACTGGTGAACAGGAACCTCACATGGCCCAACATGCTGGACAACATCAAGGAAGTACTAGAGCAATGTAAATTCTGTGAAAAGTACGCCCAACTTAAGGCACCCTCAAGTCAGTAATACAAGTGTTAATCACCAAACCTTTCAAAGTGTAATCACTGGATAAAGTAGGACCAACACCTGGCTATAAGAAAGGCAAAAAGTACATTATAACAGCTATCAACTATACAACTAGATTTCCTGTAGCACAAGCTATAAAATAACATAAGTGCAATGATGTAAGTGATTTATTGGCAAAGAGATCATAGCTAAGTTTGGCAAACCTGAACTCCTGATTATAGACAAAAGAGCCAAACTTAAAGCCATTTGCACCAATATCTAACTTGTCAAGAATGGAATAAAACACACCATAGCCAGTCCCTATCACCCACAAGCAAATGGAAGAGTAGAAAGAATAAATTGCTCCTTAGTAGAATCTCTCAGTAAGTCATCTGCCAAAAATCCAAAAGCCTAGGTCAGCATGCTACCAACAGCACTCATGGTGTGCAGAACACAATTTAACTGCAATACAGGAAAAATTCTGTATGAACTTGTCTATGGTCATAAGCCTGCCATTATTAACACTACTTCAGGACCATGTTTACCTCTACCCAAGAAAGTACAAGACAATATTGATCCTGACGTACAGCACACCAGGAAGGATCAAGAGGACAAAGAAAAGGAAAGATATGAAAGAGAAGAAATCCTGCTACAACAAGAACACTTCTAATTTGGGGACAAGATCTAGGTTCTTAACCACAATATGCACAAGTTAGATCCAGGATTATAAGGAACAGACATTATCATGGAAGTCAAGCCCAACAACACCTACCTCATCAAAGGTATTTGTGCTCAAACAGAACTCAAATATATGCACCATGACCAACTCTGCCTATGCAAGACAAGAACAGCCCAACACAACTCCAGACTTCCTGTACCCTTTGTAGAACTGGATCAATACCAAGACTGAATCCCTGACACTCTCAAGAAAATTCCCAAGGGTCTACTTCCAGCACCCCAGGGTGAGATGTCCCAACATCTACAATTACTTACTCTCAGGAAACTAATTCCCTGAGTGACTTGATGAATGATTCCTTGACTAATCATTAAGTTGGTGGCACTGTTATCATTTGGTCATCTATTAAAGGGATAAAATATTTTGAGTCCTAAGAAGAACACAGCTTGGACAATCATCATTACTTAAGAGGAACAACTACTTAGATAAGCCCCATGACTACCATGATGTACATGAACAATATGTGACTTCTCATGATACTATATAATACCCTATATTTATATCAAATAAAGTATCATTTTCTTCTTAATTTTTCCCTTTATCTTGTTTATTATACTTCCCAGAAGTATATACTTGACAACTGTTTTTTATCTGGGTATAAAAGCACGTAGGAGAGCTTAAGATCTTGCAGAATAGAATCCATGGCTCTTTGGAAGGTATCAGGAACATTGCAGTGCCCTTGAGACATTTGGGCTGGTTCATAAAGGCCTTTTGACATAATAAGAGCAGCTTTTTCACAATCTTTGGGGGCTAAGTCAACCTGCCAATATCCTGAGGCTAAATCCATTGAGGAGAAGAATTTAAAGTCTCCCAGTTGTCTGAGGGCATCATCAATTCTTGGCAGTGGGTATGAATCTTTCAGGAACCCACCCTGCTGGGAAAAGCTTTACAACATGGTGGATTGGTGCAGAAGAGTTTAAACCGGTTATCAGTGAGCAAATTGGCACTGAAACCATCCCTAGATGTATTTATTTCCCAAGGATTTGATATCTTCCTAACAAGGTATTGAACCAGCCAAGGAAGGCATAAGCACCCAGGTATACAAGAAGAGAAGTGGAAGAAAAGGGACAGAAAAGACTAACATTCTCAGGGTTGGAGGTCACCAATTCAGTTTTTTGCTTGGTAGGTGGATTTGCAGAAAACAAGGATGCCACTTACCATCTTCTGGGAACCACAGGAGACCACTTCTATTATCACAAAACTTGGTGTCTGTCCCAGACCTGGGGCATGTTTCCATCTGGACAGATAAATGTACTACAGTAAAAAGCAAGATTAGAATTACCCATTTAAGCCAAATTCCCCAAAAATGGTGATAACTAGGCAGTCTAATGAGTTTTTCCAAAGGTCTTACAAACAATAAAAAATCAAATGTATTTAAACTCTTTATTGATTGAGCATTTGCCATAAACAAAGATAAAAGGCTTATATAGACTTGGAAAAGGGAGAAGTTAAAAGGAAGTTTTAACTGTAATATATCACTTAGCAAAAGGAGTGTAGTATCAACAAATCTCAAAAATCACAACTGTTTTGTAACAGTTTCAAATAACTAAGAATCAGAAAAACTTTCATCAACTCTTAAATGTTTAAAACACTATAGCATCAACTGCAAAATGATTGGGGACCACTTAACAGTGTTGTTGTTGCTTTGAATCAACAACAGGCTTTACAGAGCCTTAGAAAAGAGAGCAGATGTTGGAAACATTGTATAAAGCAATCACTGCCTTTGATTGGCTGCACAAGATTAACAGAACCTTTTTTTCTCAATTACTTGATTAGTAGAAGACTCTAATCCATTTTTAACGTTGAACAAGAGCAACTGGGAGGTTTGGGGGTGTTTTAACTGTGCTGTTTTAGCAGAGTTACAAGGGGAAAACATTTGGAAACTAGATAATGTTCTTTATTGAGAGATAAGTATAATATAGTCATTGTGAATCTTGGATAACAGGAACATGATTGTGTTGATCACTTGGTTGAATGATGAAGGGGTGGCCTGATCCTGGTAATGAGTCAAGCACCAAAACAAGGTATTCACTGTAAGGGATCAGCTTCTGTTCATGTTGTTGGATTTGGAAATTTGAGTTGACTTCCTAACTTGGCTTTAAGTGGCTGGATAATTAGATTTAGGGTCACAAACCTGCTTACTTGAAACCTTGCTGGTCAGATTTTGCCTGCTGTTTTGACTCCCCCCAACTGAAGGTTGGCCTCCTCTGGGGGCAGGTCAGCAGGGAGGTTGTCTGGGGCCCAAGTACTGTACTAGACTAGCTGCAGCTTGGGTGTTAGTAGGACAGTTTCTTGTTGTTTTTGTTGTGCTTTACAGAGTATTAGTTGGTTGTGATGTAGGACTTTGTCTTGCTTGCATTTGCTGAGTCCTTGCACAAGGTAAGTGTTGTTTTTGTTTACCTTTTAGATGATAGCGGGACCCACTTTTTTGGGTTGTAACTTGCTCTTGTCAGTATTCATCACCCAAACCTTGTCATCAACCTTGTGTCTGTTTTGGATGGGGAAAAACTTATTCTGTAAGTGTTTCTCTTCTTTTTCTAACTGATCACTGTTGGCCTGTATGATCTGAGGGTCTGAGCAAGGGGGAACCTTGCTGGGTATTTCCAGCTTGGGTCCTGTGAGGGCTTGAATGATATTGGGTTGTGTGGCATAAACAAGATCAAAGAGGCTTTTCCTGGTGGATCTATTCATGCAAGTCTGGCATAAAAGTAGTGCAGTCAGTAGCTGCTTATAACAGCTCTCAGGTCTCCTGGCGGTGAGCCTGGCAAGAGCCTGCACTAAGCTACCATTTAGCCACTTCACTTGTCCATTGCCCTGAGGATGATAAGATGTTGTTACTGTGTGCTGAACCCCATTCTTGGTGAGGCATGCACTGGTATTTTTAGAGGTCAGTTCCTTGCCACCATTATTTATCAGGAGTTCTGGCTTTCCAAACTTTCTGATGATTTCCTTGCCTATGAATTGACAAACGTTGTTGCCTGTGTAGGTCTTCACCGCCTGCGCTGCCAGCCAGAAAGTGGCAAAGTTGATGGCAATGATGATGTAATTATTGTTGTTGTGCTTTCTGGGCATGAACCTCACAATGTTGAGGGCCCATACCTTGAAGGGTAACTGTGAACAAATGAGAAACACAGAATTAGGCAGGGTGTTGTTTTTTTGAAATCATTTTTTACACTTCACATTGGTCAAAAACTTCTTGGATGTCCTAATATAGAGTTGGCCCTCATGCCTATGCTTGAGGAACTCATAAAGGTTGCAGCTCTTGGTGTGTCCTAAGTCTCTGTGATAGTGTAGAATGGTTTTAACTTGTTGGTGTATATAGATATACAGGATGGTGCTCCAATCAGTCATTTTGTGGTGTAGTGTCCTGTATACATCCACAAAACAGTGTTTATTTTGGATTATTATCTCTTTAGTGAGGTTGGTAGTGCCTGGAGAAAAGCCTTTGTCTTTAGTTTGAAGTTCCAGGAGGGGCTAGTCTGGGTCAAGACTGTTTTCCCCTCTTGTGGCCTTAACATAAGAGCAAGAGATTGCATCTGCCATGGCAATTTCAGGTCCTGATTTGTATTGAATGATCATGTTAGACCTTTTGAGAAGCTCCATCCAGTGCGCCTGGCGCCTGGATAGGTTTGACTGCGTTTTAAAGTATATGAGGGATTTGTGGTTGTTTAATGCAGTGAATTCTTCCTGTTGCTCCAAATATTAGCACCACTTGACAAGACAGTATACAATTGCTGTTGTGTTTGAATCCTGGGGACAACATCCAGGAGAACATGGCGGGAAATCTTTATAACAAAAGATTTGAGGTTCAAAGCTAGCCTTGGGTTAGCCTTCAGGGCAAAATTAAGGGCACACACCTTAATTTCCTGGAATAAAAGATGAGTACTTCTTTTGGCAAGAGGAAGGAAAAAAGCTTGAAGAATATTAAAGCCAACACAAATGTGGATAAACTTGTCTTTATTAGGAGTAATAATTCTACTTAAATAGTAGACAAGGGACAGAGATCACTTAATAGGTAGACATAGTGGCCAAGGGAGTCATGTTGGGATGAAGTCATACCAGGATCAGACAAGGGAAGGTATGGTATTATGGAATGGGTAGATATTGGCACAGACCCATTTACAGAAGGCAAGGAATTCCCAAACTTGAAAGAAAAACCAGTCAAATATTTGCATTTATCATTATTTGAAGGCCATATCAAAAAGCATTAATGGCGTAATTTACAACATCTACCCCCTCAAGATTGGACACAGGGAGTTGATATTTGCAAATAAATTTGGAATGAACTTGGGCAAAAGGACGTCCAGAGGATTGCAGTTTCATGGTATACTTGACGCCTTTCTTAAAAGTGACCTCACAAGGCCCAGCCCAAAGGGAGTCTAGCTTATGGGCTCTATCTCCTGTACAATTCTGATAGTAGAGAACCAAGTTGCCTATTAGATACTCAGGGAGTTGAGCTCTAGCAGCATTAGACAGGGAGAGCTCTAGAGCCTTGACCTTGTAAGCAGTTAAATATGCTGTTGCTTGGATGTCAATGATACAAT
The DNA here is from genome assembly GCA_014839935.2 of Entomophthora muscae. NCBI lineage: Eukaryota > Fungi > Entomophthoromycota > Entomophthoromycetes > Entomophthorales > Entomophthoraceae > Entomophthora > Entomophthora muscae. The sequence continues at coordinate 1,099,644 of QTSX02003553.1, forward strand.
CAGTTAAGTCTTTAGCATGGGCCTCAGGATTGGTAGACACATCAACTTTTATCAAAGGGGGTCCCAAAATTGAGGGGGTTGTGGCTTAACGCTCATATAGCATGGCAAAAGGAGATTAGCCAGTCACTTGGTGCCTAATGAGTCAATAAGCAAAGAGGGCAGCAGGAAGGGGCATATCCCAGTTGGCAGCATCAGAGAATGTGTTTTTCCTCATTAAGGATACCAGGGAGGAATTGGCTTAGTCAACAGTTCCATTAGTTGATGGGTTATACGGCGCAGAAAAAGATTAGTGGGTACCCATTGCTTCTACAATAGACGTGATGGGGTGAGCATTAAAGTTGGTGTCATTGTCAGAAATCAGGACTTGAGGGCAGCCAGGTTGGTAGAAGATGTCTTGTAGCAAGAAATTAGTAGTGGTCTTGGCAGTTATATCTTTTGTAGCTCTAGTTTTGACCCATTTGCTAAAATGGTCTATAGCAACTAAGATAAAGCAACACCCAGATCTAGAACAAGGAATAGGGCCAATAGCATCAATACTCACAGTGTGGAAGGCATGTTTAGGGGGGATGGGTTTGAATTGGTGTTGGGATGGGCAAGGGTGTTGGAGTTGGCACAAAAGGCAGGAGGCAAGAACGTCAGGAATCAGAAGGTGCATGTTTCCCAGTAGAAGTTCATGCATAGACAGTCATGGGTTTTGACTATACCTCCATGCCCAGTATCAATGTGAGCGTGGAAAATAATGGCTATTATCATGCTAGGGCAAAGATAGGTTAGATAGGCGTTGTTGATTTTTTTGAAGCGCTGTCTATCTCAAATCACAGTGTCTTTAGATAGGGTTTGTATTGCCAGTCAGATATCTTCCGGCTCAGTAGTCCAAGAGTCAGGGTACCCTATTAATTTTTATAGTCAATCAGCGTCAGCGGGGTAGATAGCTAGGATTGGCATCCTTGACAAGCCATTGGCGTTCTGATGTTGGGCCCCAGGACAATGTACCACAGTGAAATTGTATTCTTGCAGGCACAGGGCTCAACGTGCTAGTTAACCTTCTGTTTCCTTTAGTTGCTGCAGCCATTTAAAGGAGGAGTGATTTGTGACCACAGTGAAGTGGGTCCCATAAATGTAGTTTCTGAATTGCTTACAGCATTCAGCACTGCCAGACATTCCTTTTCAGTGACGCTGTAGTTCTTCTTGTGTTTATTGAGGACACAAGAGGAATAGGCTACAGGTCAATCAACACCTTTGTTGTTGAGCTGCTCTAGGATGGCACCCACAGCAACTCCGCTTGCATCAGTATACAAGAAAAACTCTTTATTGTAATCAGGGTAGACTAGGATAGGAGCCTCTTTGAGTTTGGCCTTCAATGCTTTGAATGCTTGTTGCTGGCTGTCAGTCCACTCAAAGGAGACGTTGCAAAGAAGTTGGACAAGGGGTTCACTCAGTTCATCAAAATAAAGTATGAACTATATGTAGTGGCCCATTATACCAAGGAATACTTGGACCTTGCAAAGATTTGTGGGAGGTAGCATCTTGTTGATGGCTTCCACAGTATTATTTATGGGGAGGATTCCAGTTTGGGTGACCTCATGACCTAAGAATTTAGGTTGCTCTTTAAAGAAGGAGCACTTGAAGGGATTGAGATTCAAGCCAGCTTTGCAGATTTTGATGAAGACAGCCTTGAGGTGTTCCAATTAGTTGGTAAAGGTAGCGCTGAATACGGTGATGTCATCAAGGTACATAGGGACACAAGAGAGCTTTAGATCTTGTAGGATGGAATCCATAGCCCTTTGAAACGTAGCCAGTGCATTGTAGAGTCCTTGGGGCATCTGAGTAGGTTCATAGAGTCCCTCAGAGGTAATGAGAGCAGCCTTCTCTTGGCCTTCTGGCAATAAGTCAACTTGCCAGTATCTAGAGGCTAAATCCATGGCCAAGAAAAACTTGGAACCACCCAGCCATCTGTGAGCATTGTCAATTCTGGGCAAGGGTTACAAGTCTTTCTTAGTGCAAGTTCAGGCGGCAGTAATCCATCACAATATGATGTCCTCCATGCTTTTTCTTGAGAATCAGTAAAGATGAGGCCCAAGGACTTTCAGAGGGAGCCAAAAGTCCAGCATCTAGTAGTTATTTGAGCTCCTTAGATACCTAGACATCCTTTAACTTACTACAGAGGTATGATTTGGCACAAAAAGGAGGTGCATCACCAGTATCAATCTGATGGATGACCCCTTTAGCTAGGCCATAGTCCGTAGGTCCAGAGGCAAAGATATTGCTAAATTAATCAAGCAGGTCCAACACATCCTTTTGTTGGATGGGTGATATTTGAGGGAAGTTGGCAGCAGGGAATAAGGAGAGAACTTGGGGATCATCTTCAGGTAGATTGAATTCACTGAAAGTTTCAAAAGGATAGAGGGATGCCACTTGTTCTGCTCCCAAGATACAACCATGCCTACAACTTGGCCCCAAGTCACCTGCATAGGTAGGGCTGTCAGGCTGGCAAGCAGCAATTGCATAGACTACTTGTGAGTTTGATCTAGGATTCCTGGGCACAGTCAGGGCTCTCTACAACTTAGGGATTCAGGAGAGTAGAGTTCCAGGAACAATTTTTTGGGCAGCTCATAGGAAATCAGAGAGTCAATCACCACTTGAGAGCCTGGAGGAATGGTAATAGCTACCAGGGCAAGAAGAGGTACACCTTCCTCTGCAGGACAGGAAGGAGGAGGGGTACACATGTTGTAGAAATGAGTCCTATACTTGAGAGAGAAGATACCCATGGGGTATTCAAGCACACAAGTTTTGAGACAATTTCCAGGGAGTTGCGGGGTTCCTCAAAAATCAAAGGGACCTCATATCCTAAGAGAGAAAGGTATCCATCTCACAGGTTTACAATCCTGTTATACTTGCAGAGGAATTGTGTACAAACCAAGAGGTTGTAGCTTTTGTTCTCAAGGACAGCAGCAGGAGACACAATGAGGAGTTTCCAAAACCTCATGGATAGAGCAGAGTAGGCACCAATGGCCCAAGTTTGTGCCATGCCAGCTGTGCTATACAACAGAGTGTAGTTAAGGTCAGGATCCAGTTTAAGCCTCTTCATTAGTTTTGAAGATACTACGTTGACTGGAGAACCAATTCCCAGGATGGCTTTGATTTTATTTTTTTGGATCAATACTCCACACAGGTTGTATCTTTCCCAAAGGGGGCAAGACTGCTAACACATCCTGCGCAGCCTCTAGCTCTTTTTCCCATTTAGTTAACATGCATCTTAAGGCAGGAGTCTCCCTATACACAGTCTGCAGTGGGAGAGATACAGTCACATTTTGAAAGAGAGCTTTGGCAAGCTTGGCAGCTTCTTCAGAAGAATCAACCAAGACAAGAGGTTGATGGGCCTGGGCTAGGTAACAACAGGCCACTGTGGCTTTGACTTCACTTGACAGTGCTCAAGAAGTGGTGGTGGTCTTCCAGAGCAAAGCTTGTACGGGACAGACACAGTTTCTGGAACATCCAGAACGGAGTAGCCATAACTATAAGATTATTCACTATCAGAATCTTCAGGTTTAGAAGCACTGGAGAGATTTTGTAATAGGTGAAGAATATTTGAGCTTGAAGACAAAGTAGCTTCTTTGTCAGAAGGAGAATCAGGAGGAGATGGGGGAAATTGGTCAGCAGAGAGTGTCTCTACCTCTAAGCCGACCTCTCTTTTCCCGCTTGTTCCTTAGGATCACAACCTTCTACCTGCAGGTTAGTGCAGGTACGTTAGTGGTGCCCTATTTGCCCGCAGTCATGACAGCCTTACCTCTTAGTTTGTCCACCTGAACCCAGAGTCATAATGTGCAGAGTACAAGAGGTGGTTTCAGCATTACTGGCTTTATTCTCACGCACCACAGTACCCCCATGGGTGAAATAAATGTCTTGTAAGAGCGTCTTAATACTCTTCATAGAATTCAGAGAAGCTTTGTGTGCCTTAAAGTGTAGGCATAGTAGCTGATTCACCTTCAAAGTTTTAGAACAAACCATGTATGCTTCCTGGGGAGTTAACTTTGGCTGGTGATTAATTGTTGACCTTCAATATAGAAGCAATCAACAAACTCAGCCAAGATTTCCTTGGGTTTAAAGGTGATGTGCATAAATGCATCTTTCTTAAATTTCAAGCTGAGACCTTCTCCAAATTCCTCAATAATGAGGCAATTCATGTCCTCCCACGTAACAATGGAGGGGGGTTTGGGGACCACTACTTCCTGACATGTGGGGTGAAGACAGGTAAGGATATGTTCCTTTTTGAGCTTGTTAGTAGCCCTACACATTGCTGTCTTGTAGATTGTTAAAAAGGCAGCAATAGTAGAGGTTTTAGAGTCAAATATCTGTTTAAAGGTTGGCTTGTAGTTTGGGTTGATGGACAAGGAAGTGGACTGACTGTTTTCACCAGGGTTGATAACATTGATGTGAGAATTGCCCTCAAACTTGGATTCAGCAGTAGGTTGTCTAGCCCAGAGTAGAAAAAGGCTCTCCTACAGGGTATCCAATGTAGAACTATTTTGCCAACTGATATCTTGGGGAGCAGTAGCAGTAGCTCCAAATTCATTGATCTTGATTTTTTGTACAGCTAACATGCCAATAACCCCATTGACACAAGTAGCCAGGGAAGTTTTTTGAGTGACCAGAGGGCTAACTTGTCCATTTATTGTATCTGTGAGTTGAGAGAGGGTTTATACCTTGCGTTCTAGAGTGTCTTGCCAATCTGCCACATCATTAGTTACTGCCTCTAAGTGGTCTAAGGCCAGAGCACAGTTGACACAGGGTTGGCCTTCTAGTCCCAAGCAACACGCATGGTCATGGTGGGTAGGAGTACCAGGGGCTTCAGCCTCCCTTTTGCCATCAGATTCAGAGGTCAAGTCATCAGGGTCAGAGAGACGTTGTCTCAAATACTCAATCTTGCCCTTCAAAGTAGCCATTTGATCAGTTAGCATGGCAATGCAGGGATCAGGTGTAGTTTCAACAGGCAGGGGATGCGGAGCAGAGGCTTGACGTTGAGTAGTAGCTTTGAGTTCAGCTATAGCTTCCCATACTCTAGCTTCAAAGGCAGATGGGTGTCTCAACCAAAGGAGTTGGCAAAGTCACTTTGATGGAGGCCATCCTATCATCAAAATTGTTCTGAACCTGACTCAGAGTGTTTCATAAAGCGGCCTTGTCCAAGGCATACTGTAAATGTAGATGTTGGCCCCAAGTATTGACATGGGTCCCAACCAACTTGAGCTGGGAATTAACATCTCTCAAAACTGGTTAAGTTCAGCAACTAGAGTTTAAAAATCCTGACAATATTTTAGGAAAGTTTCTCTATCTGACTACACCACGTAGCTTGGTGGTCATTCAGTTCACAAAGTTAGTCTTCAATATACCCAGGGAGGAAGGAGTGGAGGAAATTTAAAGACAAGGTCAGATATTTTTGTGCAGCTAGCAAGTTGCGCTGGTTATCTGAAATTTAAGCAAGCAGACTATGGGACCATTATTGATAGGCCATATTCTGAGTGTTGTTGTTAGAAACAGCAGTGGCAACGGCAGTCAAGAGTTGCTTTTAAGAGCCCAGCACCAGCTGATGATGGACAAGCACAGGTTGAATAAATTGATTAACTAACATGGCAATAGTTTTCATTGATTCCATCAGTGTGGGGGAAGACCAAAATATAAGAGGGAAAAGTATAGGTCTTCAGAAGCATACCCAGGACGGAGACCAGGGATAGTGTGCGTCACCACAACGCCTATGTGAAGGAGAAAGAGGGAAGAAGAACAAGCTTGCTTGTAGTTGAGTGAGAAAGCTGGAAGGGGGGCCCAAGAGGGCCTGGGGGACAGCACCATTACCATAGGAGTAGAGGGGACATTGGTGATATCTTCTTCTAGAGGGGGACTAGAAACTTTAGGTTGCTTGGGTACTTCAGAAACAAAGGAGGAAGGACCAGAGAATGCATGCAGGAACAGGGTAACCAAGAGGCTTGCAGCCCCTGTAGTGAGCACCATTTTGTTGTGTTTGGCTCCTGGGGACAACATCCAGGAGGACACAACAGAAAATCTTTATAATAAAATAAATTGAGGTTTGAAGCTAGCCTTGGGTTATCCTTCAGGGCAAAATTAAGGGCACATACCTTAATTTTCTGGAATAAAAAATGAGGACTTCCTTTTGGCAAGAGGAAGGAAAAAGCTTGAAGAATATTAAAGCCAACACAAATGTGGATAAACTTGTCTTTATTAGGAGTAATAATTCTACTTAAATAGTAGACAAGGGACAGAGATCACTTAATAGGTAGACATAGTGGCCAAGGGAGTCATGTTGGGATGAAGTCATACCAGGATCAGACAAGGGAAGGTATGGTGTTATGGAATGGGTAGATATTGGCACAGACCTATTTACGGAAGGCAAGGAATTCCCAAACTTGAAAGCAAAATCAGTCAAATCTTTCATTTATCATTATTCAAAGGCCATATCAAAACAGCATTAATGGCGCAATTTACAACAATTGCCAATAATTCCTTATTGTGTTGATGGGGTAGCAGCATTTACTTTCTGTCAGTTTGTGCAACTTTTAGGCTACAGGTAAGAAGTTGCTGTTGCTGTTCTTGATTCATAGTACTTCTCCAATTGACGCATTGGAGGCGTCTGTCTCCATTTGATACTCTCCATCTTGCTTAGGATACTGTAGGATGGGAGCAGTTGTAAGCTTTTCCTTAAGATGCCTGAAGCAAAGGTCATGTTGGGGGTCCATACAAATTTGGACTTGGTGCCAGTTATGGCAGACAGGGGTGCTGTCAAGACACCACAGTTGGGGATAAATTGGTTTACATAGGCAATAATCTCTAGAAATTTACAGAGTTTGGATTTGTCCTTAAGTGGTGGCATCTTGCAGATGGCCTGAATTTTCTGGTTGTCATGTTTGATGCTGTCCTTTGAAACTATGTGTCCCAGGAAGGGTAACTGTTTGCAGAATAACTGACACTTGGAGGGTTTGGCCAGCTGTTTATGTTGTGCCAGGGTATAAAAGACTGCCTCTAAATTCTTATGACTTGTTCTACCAAGAGACTGTAGACAATGATGTTGTCTAGGTAAACTAAGGCGTGCTTGTCAATGTGGGAGTAAAACACCTTGTTCACAAAGATGATAAAGGTCAATGAGAGTTTGTCATTCCAAATTTGATCACCATGCACTTGTATGACCCATACTTGGTGCAGAAAGCCATCTTGGGTATATCTTTCTCCTTGATGCGGATTTGGTTGAAGCCTGCTGTTAGATCAATATTGGAGAAGACTGTTGTCCTGCCCAAGGTGTCAAAGAGATTTTCAATCATTGGAATCAGGTAAAAATCTTGATGGTAACTTTATTTAGGGCTCAATAATCTGTAACCAGTCAAAGGGTGCCATCCTTCTTTGCCACAAAGAATACAGCAGCGCCAAAAGGAGACTGTGAGAGGGTGGATAAGTCTTTTACCAATGCCTCTTTGAGGTAAGCACATGGTAAGTTGTTCTCATTTGGGGTAAATTGGTTGATAGGTTGCACCTTGGGTACCGGTCCTTTGAGTTGGATGGAGTATTGGATGTGTTTCTCTGGTGGCAATCCTGGTAGAGCCTCCTTGAAGATTTCTGGATGGCGGCTACAATTTTGCAAACCTGAGGCATGGTGGTATCTTGGTGATCCTTGAAGTGTATGATCTTGTATTAACAGGAGTCCCAGTTGATTGTCTTAAGGCTCTCTTTTTCATCAAATGTCTCTGTAATGCGCACAAAGACGTGGTCACATAGGAGCTGGTCCACTGAGTCAGGGTAGATCTGGTGATTGACTCCTTCACGCTTGATGGTTAATACTGAAGTCACCTGTTGTGAATGCCGCCATTCACCATGTTTTGATTTCACCTTTGATGGGCTATTTTGAAGACAAATATCTCTCTTTTTCTTTTGCCTCTTGAAATGAATCAATAGCTTAATTGGGAAATACAATTGTTTGGTTTCTTGACTCTGCGCAACTTGCTTGCCTCACTCATGCTTGTGGTGAGTGATACTACTATCCTGGTAGTTTTTTGTGGTATCCTCAACCACTATATATTCTTTTCCTATTCACCAATAAAATTAAGTTCTATTCAAATTATTGTCTTTGTGTCTCCCAGTACTTTGGCGCCTCTCTCTAGCCATAACTAGTAGAGATTAATCATTCAGGGCCACAAGGTAATCACATAGCCTTCCCTGCTATCTAACCAAGACTTAGTACAAATCCAATCCTAAGGTTAGGATTCCCCATTGTGTGTCTGTGCCACGCCTCAGAACACAACAAAAATGGTGCTCACTACAGGGACTGTAAGCCCCTTGGTTATCCCTTTTGTATCCATGTTTTCAGGTCCTTTGCCTCCGCCTATACAAGAGCTGACTTCATCTAAAATTACTAGCCCTTCTATTGAGGAAGACATCACAGACCTGCCTATTGTCCCTACAGTACTGAACCTTAGGAATGGCCCCTGCCTAGTTGCTTACCCCATGGGTACCCCTGACTTAGAACAAATCATGGCAGTAGCTCTTGGGATAGCCTGTGATGGAGATATCCCTCACCTTCAGTTGCAGTTCAGTCAGGCTGAATACTACAAATTAATTGTGGTTCCCCAATTTCCACAGCATCTCCTCTCAGCGGCTGGCTCTGCTGAACACCTAATGTCATCCTTTTTTCAGCCTGCCCTAGCCCACCATCAAATGGTGATAGGACTCCATGTTCAAGAAATATTGTCTCTATAAGCAGCTGTCACTCATCACCGGGAGTAGTTTGCTGCCTATCAACAGTGGATTCACTCTCTGTTTTCCTTGGTATCAGATTATTGGTGCAACTCTGTCACCTCCCAGACTCTTTTGGTTAATTCCATTGAACAAGTGCGCCAGTCTATCCCTGAATATGTCAGAGAGCACCTACATGAGTTTCACCAGTTGGAACAGCCCTGGCAAACCCAAGTAGATTTCACCCTGAACACTTATCTTACCGACTTCAAACAACTTGTACAACAGCTCAATGCATTCAGCACTTACTCCTTTGAGCAATTGCAGCAGGTAGTGGACCTTGCTGCTAAAGGCTTTAATGAGCTCAGTGCGGAATTTGATCAAGAAAGAGCTGCCACTGCCACTGCCATTGCCCAGCTCCATAATCAAGTGAAGGAATTATCTATGCCCAAGCCAGATGCTCCACCTTCTCCCCCAACTGATGATTTGGTGGATAGAGAGCAGAGATTATGGGATGCAATTTGAGAGCTACGTGCGTCTACCTGCAGTCAAGGACATCCTACTAAGGATCCTCAGCCTGACCCCAAGGTGCTTGCTTTGACCACTCAAGTTGGGGAGCTACAGCAAGAACTTGCTATCCTACACAAAATAGTGGCAACTGCTGAAGGTCCAGTTGGGGTTGTCAATGAAGATGGATGTTGCCCTGGCTTTTCAGGAGCCCCTCAAATCCAATGAGCTAGGGAATTGATTGTCCTAGATAATGAGATGAATCATTTGAAATGGGATCATGCTGAACTTGACAGAGATGTACAAGAGATGAGTGAATTGATTGACTCAGTAAATGACAGGTTTGCCCCTTGCCTTTCAGTGGGGCTGTCCCTCACTTCTTAACTGGCTGGACTCTCCACAGTGGTAAGTCCCAAGGCCAACACCTAGATGTTACTGAGAGACAGAAAACTCTGGCTAATAATACAGAAGCCTGTATTGCTGAGACTCTGATAACCCTTGAGGACAATGTTTGACAGCTGTGGGCTAGACAACCTCCCTCCAAATCTGAAGCAAAATTCTCCCTGTGCATCAATGTACTCAATAGCAACAATGGTGGTCCAACTCCTGAAGCACATTTTAGAAAGTACCTTTAAACAGGTCTTTGACCCCAAATCTCAACTATTGCAGTGTTGTAAATTGTGCCATTAATGTTATTTTGATATGGCCTTCAAATAATAATAAATGCAAAGATTTGACTGGTTCTGCTTTCAAGTTTGGGAATTTCTTGCCTTCTGTAAATGGGTCTGTACTAACATCCACCCATTACGGAATATCATAACTTCCCTTGTCTGATACTAGTATGACCTCATCCCAACATAACTCCCTTGGCCACTATGTCTACCTATTAAGTGATCTCTGTCCCTTGTCTACTATTTAAGTAGAATTATTACTCTTAATAAAGACAAGTTTATCCACATTTGTGTTGGCTTTAATATTCTTCAAGCTTTTTCCCTTCCTTTTGCCAAAAGGAAGTGCTTATCTTGTATTCTAGGAAATTAAGGTACATGCCCTTAGTTTGTCCTAAATGATACCCAAGGCTAGCTTCAAACCTCAAATATTTTGTTATAAAGATTTTCTGCCGTGTCCTCCTGGATATTGTCCCCAGGAGCCAAACACAACAAAATGGTGCTCACTACAGGGGCTGCAAGCCTCCTGGTTACCCTGTTACTGCATGCATTCTCTGGTCCTTCCCCCTTTGTTTCTGAAGTACCCAAGCAATCTAAACCTTTCTAGTCCCCCTCTAGAAGAAGATATCACCAATGTCCCCTCTACTCCTATGGTAATGGTGTTATTCCCTGGGTCCTCTTGGGACCCCTTCCAGCTTTCTCACTCAACTACAAGCAAGCTTGTGCTGCTGCCCACTCTCTCCTTCACACAGGCGCTGTGACAATGCATACTATCCCTGGTCTTTGTCCTGGTTATGCTTCTGACCTATACTCTTTCCTCTTAGATTTTGGTCTTCCCCCGCGCTGATGAATTCAATGAAAACTATTGGCATGTTAATTAACCAATTTATCCAACCTGCGCTGATCCATTGTCAACTGGCGTTGGAATCTCAAAACCAACTCTTGACTGCTGTAGCCACTGCTGTTTCTAACAACCATGCTCATAATATGGCCTATCAAGAATGGTCACATAGTCTGTCTGCTTGTATTTCAGATAAACAACATAGCTTACTAGCTTCACAAAAATATCTAACCTTGTCTTTAAACTCCCTCTGCTCCTTACTCTCTGGGTATATTAAAGACTGACTTTGTGAACTGGATGACCACCAAGCTATGTGGCGCAGTCAGATGGAGCAACTTTCCTAAAATATTGTCAGGATTTTTAAACTCTAGTTGCTGAACTTAACCAGTTTTGAGAGATGTTAATTCCCAGCTTGAGTTGGTTGGGACCCACGTCAATACTTGAGACCAACATCTACATTTACAGTATGATTTTTACAAGGCTGCATTAGGAACTACTCTGAGTCAGGTTCAGAACAATTTTGATGATAGGATGGCCTCCATCAAAGTGACTTTGCCAACTCCTTTGGTTGAGACACCCATCTGCCTTTGAAGCTAGAGTATGGGAAGCTATGACTGAACTCAAAGCTACTACTCAATGTCAAGCCTCTGCTCCGCATCCCCTGCCTGTTGAAACTACACCTGATCCCTGCATTGCCATGCTAACTGATCAAATGGCTAATTTGAAGGGCAAGATTGAGTATTTGAGACAACGTCTCTCTGACCCTGATGACTTGACCTCTGAATCTGATGGCAAAAGGGAGGCTGAAGCCCCTGGTACTCCTACCCACCATGACCATGCGTGTTGCTTGGGACTAGAAGGCCAACCCTGTGTCAACTGTGCTCTGGCCTTAGACCACTTAGAGGCAGTAACTAATGATGTGGCAGATTGGCAAGACACTCTAGAACGCAAGGTATAAACCCTCTCTCAACTCACAGATACAATAAATGGACAAGTTAGCCCTCTGGTCACTCAAAAAACTTCCCTGGCTACTTGTGTCAATGGGGTTATTGGCATGTTAGCTGTACAAAAAATCAAGATCAATGAATTTGGAGCTACTGCTACTGCTCCCCAAGATATCAGTTGGCAAAATAGTTCCACATTGGATACCCTGTAGGAGAGCCTTTTTCTACTCTGGGCTAGACAACCTACTGCTGAATCCAAGTTTGAGGGCAATTCTCACATCAATGTTCTCATTCCTGGTGACAACAGTCAGTCCACTTCCTCGTCTATCAACCCAAACTACAAGCCAATCTTCAAACAGATATGTGACCCTAAAACCTCTACTATTGCTGCCTTTTTAACAATCTACAAGACAGCAATGTGTAGGGCTACTAACAAGCTCAAAAAGGAACATATCCTTACCTGTCTTCACCCCACATGTCAGGAAGTAGTGGTCCCCAAACCCCCCTCCATTGTTACGTGGGAGGACATGAATTGCCTCATTATTGAGGAATTTGGAGAAGGTCTCAGCTTGAAATTTAAGAAAGATGCATTTATGCACATCACCTTTAAACCCAAGGAAATCTTGGCTGAGTTTGTTGATTGCTTCTATATTGAAGGTCAACAATTAATCACCAGCCAAAGTTAACTCCCCAGGAAGCATACATGGTTTGTTCTAAAACTTTGAAGGTGAACCAGCTACTATGCCTACACTTTAAGGCACACAAAGCTTCTCTGAATTCTATGAAGAGTGTTAAGACGCTCTTACAAGACATTTATTTCACCCATGGGGGTACTGTGGTGCGTGAGAATAAAGCCAGTAATGCTGAAACCACCTCTTGTACGTCATACATTATGACTCTAGGTTCAGGTGGACAAAAAAAGAGGCAAGGCTGTCATAATTGCGTTCAAATAGGGCACCACTCATATACCTGCACTAACCCGCAGGTAGAAGTTTCTGATCCTAAGGAACAAGCGGGAAAAGAGAGGTCAGCTTAGAGGCAGAGATACTCTCTGCTGACCAATCTCCCCTGTCTTCTCCTGATCCTCCTTTTGACAAGAAAGCTCCTTTTTCCTCTGGCCCAACTATTCTTCACCTTTATACAATCTTTCCAGTGATTCATAACCTGAAGATTCTAATAGTGAAGAATCTGATAGTTATGGCTACTCCGTTCTGGATGTTCCAGAAACTGTGTCTGTCCCATACAAGCTTTGCTCTGGAAGACCACCACCACTTCTTGAGCACTGTCAAGTGAAGCCAAAGCCACGGTGGCATGTCCTTACCTAGCCCAGGACCATTGACCTCCCGTCTTAGTTGACTCTTCTGAAGAAGCTGCCAAGCTAGTCAAAGCTCTCTTTCAAAATGTGACTGTATCTCTCCCACTGCAGACTGTGTATAGGGAGACTCCTGCCTTAAGATTCATGTTAACTAAATGGGAAAAAGAGCTAGAGGTTGCGCAGGATGTGTTAGCAGTCTTGCCCCCTTTGGGAAAGATACAACCTGTGTGGAGTATTGATCCAAAAGAATAAAATCAAAGCCATCCTGGGCATTGGTTCTCCAGTCAACGTAGTATCTTAAAAACTAATGAAGAGGCTTAAACTGGCTCCTGACCTTAACTACACTCTGTTGTATAGCACGGCTGGCATGGCACAAACTTGGGCCATTGGTGCCTACTCTGCTCTATCCATGAGGTTTTGGAAACTCCTCATTGTGTCTCCTGCTGCTGTCCTTGAGAACAAAAGCTACAACCTCTTGGTTTGTACACAATTCCTCTGCAAGTATAACAGGATTGTAAACCTGTGAGATGGATACCTTTCTCTCTTAGGATATGAGGTCCCTTTGATTTTTGAAGAACCCTGCAACTCCCTGAAAATTTTCTAAAAACTTGTGTGCTTGAATACCCCATGGGTATCTTCTCTCTCAAGTATAGGACTCATTCCTACAACATGTGCACCCCTCCTCCTTCCTGTCCCTCAGAGGAAGGTGAGCCTTTCTTGCCCTGGCAAATATCACCATTTCTCCAGGCTCCCAAGTGGTGAGTGACTCTCAGATTTCCTATGAGTTTCCTGAAAAATTGTTCCTGGAACTCTACTCTCCTGAATCCCTAAGTTGTAGAGAGCCCTGATTGTGCCCAGGAATCCTAGATTAAACTCACAAAGAACCTATACAACTACTGCTTGCCAACTTGACAGCCCTACCCATTCATGTGACTTGGGGCCAAGTTGTAGGGCATGCTTGTATCTTGGGAGCAGAACAAGTGGCATCCTTCTACGCTTTTGGAACTTTTACTGACTTCAATCTACCTGAAGATGATCCTCAGGTTCTCTCCTTATTCACTGCTGCCAACTTCCCTCAATTATCACCCATCCAAAAAAAGGATGTGTTGGCCCTTCTTGATTGATTTAGCAAAATCTTTGCCTCTAGACCTACAGACTATGGCCTAGCTAAAGGGGTCATCCATCAGATTGATACTGGTGATGCACCTCCTTTTGTGCCAAATCATACCTCTGTAGTAAGTTAAAGGATGTCTAGGTATCTAAGGAGCTCAAATAACTACTAGATGCTGGACTTTTGGCTCCCTCTCAAAGTCCATGGGCCTCACCTTTACTTATCCTCAAGAAAAAGCATGGATGACATCATAATATGATGGATTACTGCCGCCTGAGCTTGCTCATCAAGAAAGACTTGTACCCCTTGCCCAGAGTTGACAATGCTCTCACACGGCTGGGTGGTACCAAGTTTTTCTTGGCCAAGGATCTAGCCTCTGGATACTGGCAAGCTGATTTATTGCCAGAAGACCAACAGAAGGCTGCTCTCATTACTTCTAAGGGACTACATGAACCTACTTGGATGCCCTAAGGACTCTGCAATGCCCTGGCTACGTTTCAAAGGGCTTTGGATTCCATTCTCCGAGATCTAAAGCTTTCTTGTGTTCTAGTGTACCTTGATTACATCACTGTATTCAGCGCTACCTTTACTGACTACTTGGAACACCTCAAGGCTGTCATCATCAAAATCCGCAAAGCTGGCTTGAAGCTCAAATTCTCCAAGTGCTCCTTCTTTAAAGAGCAACTCAAATTTTTAGGTCATGAGGTCACCCAAACTGGAATTTGCCCCATGAATAATAAGGTGGAAGCCATTGACAAGATGCTACCTCCCACAAATCTTTGCAAGGTCCGAGAATTTTTTGGTATAATGCAATACTACCAACAGTTTTTATCTGATTTTGCTGAACTGGGCAAACCCCATGTCCAACATCTTTGCAACGTCCCATTTGAATGGACTGACAGCCAGCAACAAGCATTCAAAGCATTGAAGGCCAAACTCAAAGAGGCTCCTAGCCAAATCTACCATGATTACAATAAAGAGTTATCTTGTATACTGATGTAAGTAGAGTTGCTGTGGGTGCCACCCTAGCACAGCTTGACAACAATGACGTTGATTGATTTTTAGCCTACTCCTCTTGGGTCATAATAGACACAAGAAGAACTACATTGTCACTGAAAAGGAATACCTGGTTGTACTGCATGCTGTAAAGCAATTCAGGCACTACATTTATGGGACCTACTTCACTGTGGTCACAGATCACTCCTCCCTTAAATGGCTGCAACAACTAAAGGAACCAGAAGGTTGACTAGCACGTTGGGCCCTGCGCCTGCAAGGATACAATATCACTGGGGTATATTGTCCTGGGGCCCAACATCAGAACGCCAATGGCTTGTCAAAGATGCCAATCCTAGCTATCCACCCCGCTGATGCCAATTGACTATACAAATTAATAGGGTACCCTGACTCTTGGGCTACTGAGCCAGAAGGCATTTGACTGGCGCTACAAACCCTATCTAAACACACAGTAATTCAAGATAGACAGCTCTTCAAAAAATCAACAACACCTATCTACCCTAGGTTTGCCCTAGCATGAGAATAGCCATTATTTTCCAAGCTCACATTGACACTGGACATGGAGGTATAGTCAAAACCCATGACTGGCTATGCAAGAACTTCTACTGGGAAAACATGTGCCTTCTAATTCCTGACATTCTTGCCTCCTGCCATTTGTGCCAACTCCAACGCCCTTGCCCATCCCAACACAAATTCAAATTCATCTCCTCTAAACATGCCTTCCACACTGTGAGTATTGATGCTGTTGACCCTTTCCCTTGGTCTAGATCTGGGTGTCACTTTATCTTAGTTGCCATAGACCATTTTAGAAAATGGGTCAAAGCTAGAGCTACAAAAGATATAACTGCCAAGACCACTGCTCATTTCTTGCTGCAAGACATCTTCTACCAACCTGGCTGCCCTCAAGTCCTGATTTCTGACAATGGCACCAACTTTAATGCTCGCCTCATCACGTCTATTGTAGAAGCTATGGGTACCCATCAATCTTTTTCCACGCTGTATAACCCATCAACTAATGGAACTGTTGAACAAGCCAATTCCTCCCTGGTATCCATAATGAGGAAACTCACGCTCTCTGATGCTGCCAACTGGGATATGTTCCTCCCTGCTGCCCTCTTTGCTTATTGACTCAGTAGGCACCAAGTGACTGGACAATCCCCTTTTGCCATGCTGTATGGGCGTGAAGCCACAACTCCCTCAATCTTGAGACCCCCTTTGATTGAAGTTGATGTGTCTACCAATCATGAGGCCCATGTTAAAGACTTAAATGATTGTATCATTGGCATCCAAGCAACAGCATATTCAACTGCTTACAAGTTCAAGGTTCTAGAGCTCTCCCTGTACAATGCTGCTAGAGCTCCACTCCCTGAGTATCTAATAGGCAACTTGGGTTTCTACTATCAGAATTGTACAGGAGGTTTATCCCATAAGCTAGACTCCCTCTGGGCTGGGCCTTGTGAGGTCACCTTTAAGAAAGGTGTTGAGTATACTGTGAAACTGCTGTCCTCTGGATGTACTTTTGCCCAAGTCTATTCCAAATTCCTTTGCAAATATCAACTCCTTGTGTCCAATATTGAGGGTGAGATGTTGTAAATTGCGCCATTAATGCTATTTTGATATGGCCTTTGAATAATGATAAATGCAAAGATTTGACTGGTTTTGTTTTCAAGTTTGGGAATTCTTTTCCTTCCGTAAATGGGTCTGTGCCAATATTCATCCATTCCGGAATACCATACCTTCCCTTGTCTGATCCTGGTATGACCTCATACCAACATGACCCCCTCAGCCACTCTGTCTACCTATTGTGTGATCTCTGTCCCTTGTCTACTACTTAAGTAGAATTATTACTTCTAATAAAGACAAGTTTATCCACACTTGCGTTGGCTTTAATATTCTTCAAGCATTTGCAACCGAGATTCCAGCCTTGCCTGCTAACTTATCTTACAATACACAGGGGGCGCTCAATGAGTCGCCCCTTGACGTATCTAACGTTATGAATTAATCTGATGGCAATGTCAAATGGCAGGTACTTTATCCTAATTAGGAGCGCTGTCAATTTCACCCTGCTGATCCCCGCACGAGCTATTCCTTGGCCCCAAACCCTACATGGAACTCCCCACTATGCCACCCCCTTGTGGCCTTGTGGCTTTCCCCATATGGTATATTAAGCACAGTACCCT
>QTSX02003553.1:1116963-1183267 GCA_014839935.2 Entomophthora muscae
AGTATATTTTATTGGTTAATACATTAGACTTATATAGCTTTAGCTGTGGCAGAAATTTTAGTTAGATTAAACCCAGGGGCTGGTCATGTGCGGGAGGGTTTTGAGTTGCTAGATACTGAAAAGTCATGTGATATTGGTTTGTTGCCATTTATGGAATTTCAAAGGGTATATTAGAGAGGCACCAAATCAGGCAATAACTGGATGTTAAGTGTGATGGCGGTAGCCAGAATACTTGTACATCCAGACCCTTGACACTGTAAAGCAATTCAGGCACTACATTTATGGAACCCACTTCACTGTTGTCACCAATCACTCCTCTCTTAAATGGCTACAGCAACTAAAGGAACCCAAAGGTCAACTAGCATGTTAGGCCCTGCGCCTGAAAAGATACAATTTCACTGTGGTACATTGTCCTGGGGCTCAACATCAGAACACCAATGGCTTGTCAAGGATACCAATCCTAGCTATCCATCCCGCTGACGCTGATCAACTATAAGAATTAAAAGAGTACCCTGACTCTTGGACTACTGAGCTGGAAGATATCTGACTGGCAATACAAACCCTATCTAAAGACACTGTGATTTGAGATAGACAGCGCTTCAAAAAAGTCAACAACACCTATCTAACCTATGTTTGCCCTAGCATGAGAATAGCCATTATTCTCCAAGCTCACATTGATACTGGGCATGGAGGTATAGCCAAAACCCATGACTGGCTATGCAAGAACTTCTACTGGGAAAACATGCACCTTCTGATCCCTGATGTTCTTGCCTCCTGCCATTTGTGCCAACACCAACGCCCTTGCCCATCCCAACACCAATTCAAATTCATCCCTCCTAAACATGCCTTCCACACTGTGAGTATTGATGCTGTTGGCCCTCTCCCTTGGTCTAGATCTGGGTGTTGCTTTTTCTTAGTTGCCATAGACTATTTTAGCAAATGGGTCAAAGCTAGAGCTACAAAAGATATAACTACCAAGACCACTTCTAATTTCTTGCTGCAAGACATCTTCTACCAACATGGCTGCCCTCAAGTCTTGCTTTCTGACAATGGCACCAACTTTAATGCTGGCCTCATCACGTCTATTGTAGAAGCTATGGGTACCCACCAATCTTTTTCTTGCCATATAACCCTTCAACTAATGGAACTGTTGAACAAGCCAATTCCTCCCTGGTATCAATAATGAGGAAACTCACACTCTTTGATGCCGATAACTGGGATATGTTCCTCCCTGCTTCCCCTCTTTGCTTATCAACTCAGTAGGCACCAAGTGACTGGTCAATCCCCTTTTGCCATGCTGTATGGGCGTGAAGCCACAAACCCCTCAATCTTGGGACACCCTTTGATCAAAGTAGATGTGTCTACTAATCCTGAGGCCCATGTTAAAGACTTAACTAATCATATCATTGACATCCAAGTAACAGCATATTCCACTGCTTACAAGTTCAAGGCTCTAGAGCTCTCCCCATCCAATGCTGCTAGAGCTCCCCTCCCTGAGTATCAAATATGCAACTTGGTTCTCATCTATCAGAATTGTACAGGAGGTAAAGCCCATAAGCTAGACTCCCTCTGGGCTGGGCCTTGTGAGGTCACCTTTAAGAAAGGCATCAAGTATACCGTGAAACTGCTGTTCTCTGGACGTCCTTTTGCCTGGGTCCATTCCAAATTTCTTTGCATGTATCAACTCCCTGTGTCCAATCTTGAGAAGAAAGATGTTGGAAATTGTGCCATTAATGGTATTTTGATATGGCCTTTGAATAATGATAAATGAAATTTTTTGACTGGTTTTGCTTTCAAGTTTGGGAATTCCTTGCCTTCTGTAAATGGATCTGTACCAATATCCACCCATTCCAGAATACCATACTTTCCCTTGTCTAATCCTGGTATGACCTCATCCCAACGTGACCCCCTTGGCCACTTTGTCTACCTATTGAGTGATCTCTGTCCCTTGTCTACTATTTAAGTAGAATTATTACTCCTAATAAAGACAAGTTTATCCACTTTTGTGTTGGCTTTAATATTCTTCAAGCTTTCCCCCTTCCTTTTGCCAAAAGGAAGTCTTCATCTTGTATTCCAGGAATTTAAGGTGTGTGCCCTTAGTTTTGCCCTGAAGGCTAACCCAAGGCTAGCTTCAAACCTAAAATCTTTTGTTATAAAGATTTCCCGCTGTGTCCTCCTGGATTTTGTCCCCAGGAGCCAACACAACACACAGGTTTCCTAACTATCTATGAAACTGCCATGAGACAAGCATCAGATCAGGTTAATAAGGAACACATTCTAACCTGTCTGCACCTGGCCTGCCAGGAGGTGGTAGTGCCAGAGCTGTCCACCATTAAGACTTGGGAAAATATGAAGCAGCTTTTGATTGAAAAATTTGGCAGTGACCTTAGCCTGGAAGTAAAGAAGGACACCTTCATGCACATTGCTTTCAAACTAAGGAGACTATAGCTGAATTTTAAAACAGATTCTATATGGAAGGACAGCAACTGATAACAAGCAGACAATTTTTGGCTCACAAAGCTTACATGGTTTGTGCTCAAGCCCTCAAGGTTAACCAGCTTCTGTGCCTTCACTTCAAAGCCCAAAAAGCTATGCTTTCCTCCATGAAGAGCATAAAGACTCTGTTGCAGGACATGCACCTTATCCACTCTGGAGCAGTTTTTTAAGAGAATTGTGCTGCTTCTAACTCTGGCTTGTCTTCCTGTGGCCCTCACATCTTTACAATGAACACACAAAATCCTCCTTGACGTAAGGTTGCCACGACTGTGGCCAGATAGAACACAATTCTTGAGTCTCCACCAATCCTTGGGTTGAAGGAGCTTATCCCAAAGAGCAGGCAGGAAAAGAACAGTCAAACCAGAGGTGGTGACACCCTTGGTTGACAATTCTTCCCAGTCTCCTTCAATCCCTCCCTCTATAATCAATTCCAAGCCTGCTGATACCAAGGCTCCTCACATCTTACTGTTGTTTTACAATATCTCTGAAAACTCTGAATTGAACAATTCTAATGTTGATGACTCTAACACTTACAGGTATTTAGTCCTTGCCGTCCCAGAAACCATTGCAGTCCCCTAAAAGTTACAATCAGGAAAAACTACAACAACTACTAAGCCTTTTCCTGAGGCCAAATAAGTTGTCTCTTGCCCATACCTCACTCAAGCCAAGAGGTCCCCCATGTTAGTGGAGTCATCAGAAGAAGCTGCCAAAGTTGCTGACGCTGTATGCAAGAATGTGTCAGTTTTGCTCCCTCTCCAAACTGTCTACAAGGAGTTTCTGGGCTTAAGATGCATGATTGAGAAGTGGGACAAAGAACTAGCAGAGGCTCAAGACATCCTGGATGCCCTCCCACCCTTTGGTTGTACTACTAATCATGTAGAGATATCCATCCAGAAGATGAAAATCAAGGCTGTCTTGGATACTGGCTCTCTGGTTAATGTTGTCTCCTCCAAGCTTGTAAAGAAACTCATGCTTGCCCCGACCTTAATTATCACCAGTTGTATGGCACAGCTGTGCTATCCATGACTTGTGCCATAGGAGTATATTCTGCTCTCCCCATGCAGTTTGGCAAGCTTCTCCTAGCTGCACCTGCAGTTGTCTCAGAAAATGAGAGCTATGACCTCTTAGTTGGTACGTATTTTCTTAGAGAATATAATGGGATCATCAACTTGAAAGATGGTTGTGACAGATCCAGGCCTAACCAGTCCATCCTACCATTATCCTGCCCTTGACTCTTATTGCCATTACCTTTCTGTGACAAAGATTCAAGGAGCTTTGCCTCCAGGGAGGCAATTTCATGGGACAACACTTTGTTGTTATCCCGCCAACAAGCCATGATTTCAACGCTTTTTTCCTCTCTTGCTCTCAAAGCCTCAATTTCACGGTTTGTCATTTCTTTTACTTGTTGTAAGGTTTTATCCCATCCTACTAATACGTTCCAAGCATCCCAAGCATAGATTTGGTTTCCTTGGGCAGGAAGACCTTACTTTGCAAAGTAATTGGAATATAGTTCTTCAAACACAGCCTTTACTTTCACCAAAGACTCTTCTGGAACAGTCTTGGTGACCTCCAGGCTGGCCCAAGCTTCTTCCAATGAACTTGTAGGCACTTCCTTTCTTGCAGCAGCGGTTTTCAAAAAAAGTACTCCAAATTTGGCTCTTTCAAATTTTAACAAAGAAGACATGATAATTGAAAAGTAGGTGAGGGGAAAGCGTCAAAACCAACAATGTGAATATATTTTATTAATGTTTAACTGTTTTTGCTTATATACCATTTGGGGCATATACAGCTGAAACCCCCTCCAATTCCTGAATCAACCAATGATTTGTGTTACATGGTCTGTGACATTCAAGTCATCCAACATAGATCTTTACCTAAAAAATCACCCACAATTTCCAACCTATGATAATAAACCTACAATGAGAAGGAGTCACCTGACGCCATTCATTTCAATGTACCAATTTGGCATAGAGTTTCCCCAAATCCCGGCGCCAAAACCCTGTGGATTACACATCCAAAAACTCAGCTATCAATGTTCCAACTGGGAACCAGCTAATCAAACCTGAATTTCTGGGCATCCTTGCCTTTATTTAGTTATCTTTGCATTTAATGTTTTTTGCCTTAAAACCCATTAAAATGCTTCAAAACTCAAACCAAGCACCTCAGCGCTTTACAAATTACTTAGACAGTGCAGCAGCACTTTTATTCTAATGAATTTGCAAAGACAGTGCTTTTAACCTAAAATTTGGGGGTTTTCTTATGGTTAATCTTAATCAAACTTCTTGACACAGTCAAGACAATTGACCAATATAATTAAATCCTCATTAATTATATCCCCACATATTTATTAATTAATCTTCCCAATTAATTAAATTGTTTTTGAGACACCTAGTCTCCCAGTTTGACTTGGTCAATCTTGCCTTCTGTTTTTTATTGGACATAGACCCAGTTTTCAGGAATCTTTACCTTAAGACTTCTAATCCAACCTATCTACATGAAATAAACAGCAAAAACAGAAATAACTTGATATTTTGGAGTATTTATTTGGCTAAATACTCAACAGTGACTGTTGTACAGTCACAATGGTTACCTCTCTATTCTAAGGTACAAGGTCCCTCTGATATTTGAAGAGCCATTTAAAGTTCCCAGGAAGCGCCTCAAGATGTGTGCTTTAGAATATCCCACAGGTGTTTTCACTCTAAAATACTGTACCCACTCCTCCAACATGAAGTGTCTGCCTATGGCTTGCCCTGTGTCTGAGGGGATCCCTCTCCTAGCTACTTCTGCTGTAACCATCCCCCTGGATCCTAGGCCATCCTGAGCTCCCAAATATCATATGATTTAACTGAGTGTACTTTCCTGGAGCTGTAGTCTCATCCCTTGTTAGGTTGTAATGAACCTTACCTCTGTCCTGGAATCCTAGATGCCTCCCATAAGGATCCTGTTCAATTGTTAGTAGCCAATTTAACAGATCTTCCCATAAACGTATCAAGAGGGAAGTTTGTTGGTTATGGCAAATTATTGAATGCTCCTAATGTCTTGTCCCTTCATCCCTTTGGTACGTTTCAGGAATTTAACCTACCAGAAGACAAGCCCCAAGTCTATCTTTGTTTACTGTGCAAGACTTCCCACAGCTATCCCTGGTTCAGCAGAAAGAGGTGCTTGATTTTCTAGATCAATTTTCAGACATCTTTGCCAAAGACAGCATTGACTATGGCCTAGCCAAAGGCGTTATCCATCAAATTGATACTGGTGACGCTCCCCCCTTTTGCGCTAAACATTATTACTGCAGTTGCGTGGAGGACTCTCAGGTGTCTAAAGAGCTCAAACAACTGCTAGACGCTGGGCTACTGGCCCCTTCCCAAAGTCCTTGGGCTTCTCCCCCCTCATACTAAAGAAAAAGGATGGTATCATTGCATTGTGATGGACTACCAACAATTTAACTCTTTAACCAATAAGGACTCTTATCCCTTGCCGCAAATTGATGCTCTCTGCCAACTTGGAGGCTCTAGGTTCTTCTCTGTAATGGATCTGGTATCAGGATACTGGCAAGTTGACCTATTACCCAAGAAACGCCAAAAGGCTGCACTCATTATATCTGAAGAGCTGTTTGAGCTTACACATATGCCACAAGGACTCTGCAATGCCCCAGCCACATTCCAAAAAGCTATGGATTCCATCCTCTGCGACTTGAAACTTTCATGTGTCCTAGTATACTTAGACAATAAAACATGTTTCAGCGCTACCTTTGCCAATCACCTGGCACATCTCAAAGAGGTATTCATAAAGATTTGAGGAGCTGGACTCAACTTAAAACCATCTAAGTGCGCTTTCTTTAAAGAGTGTCTTGAATTTTTGGGCCATGAAGTAACCCAGAAAGGGATTTGCCCAATGATCAAGAAGGTTGAAGCCATTGACAAAATGCTTCTGCCCACTAACCTGCAAGAGTAACAAGTCTTTCTGGGTATAATGGGCTACTACAGGCAGTTCATTCCCAACTTTGTCAATACTAGTGAACCTCTAGTTGAGCTGTTACATAATGTCCCTTTTGAGTGGACCGCCAGCCAGCAGCAAGCATTTGAGACCCTTAAACAAAAACTCAAAGAGGCTCTCATCCTAGTGTATCCTGAATACAATAAGGAGTTAATCCTATACACTGATGCTAGCAATCTTGCTATTGTGGCTATTTTGACCCAACTAGACAATAAAGGTGTGGACCATCCTGTAGCTTATACTTCCTGTATCCTAAACAAGCATGAGAAGAACTACAGTGTCACAGAAAAAGAGTGTCTTGCATGTTGCATGCAGTCAAACAGATCTGCCACTATGTGTATGGCACCCATTTCACTGTTATCACCAATCACTCCTTGCTTAAGTGGTTACAACAGCTTAAGGAGCCAGAAAGATGACTAGCTAGATGGGCTCTCCACCTACAAGGTTATGACTTCACTGTGCTTTATTGCCCCAGAATTCAACATCATAATGCTGATGGTTTATCCAGAATGCTCATCTTTGTTCTACATCCTGCTGAGGCTGACCGGTTGTATGAGCTAATTGGATATCCTTCCTCTTGGGAAAGAAAGACAGAAGAAGTCCAATTAGCCTTGTCCAAACTCTCTGAGGATACCTCATCTGTGACAATCAGCTCTTTAAGAAAGTGCAAGACCAGTACCTGCCTTATGTACGACCTATTTTTTGTCTTTCATTGGTGCTACAAGCCCATAAATAGACCAGGCATGAAGGCATCATCAAGACTTTTTACTGGCTCCAGAAGAATTAATTCTGGGAAAACCTTTGCCTGCTGATTCCAGACATCATAGCTAGTTGCCACAACTGCCAACTTCAGAGACCGTAAGCTGCCTCCCACGAGTTCAAATTGGGTACCCCTCAACATGCCTTTCACACTATCAGCATTGACGCTGTGGAACCTCTCACCCACTCCTGCTCTGGCTGCTGCTTTATCCTAATTGCATTTGATCACTTCAGCAAGTGGGTATAAGCTCGCCCTACTAAGGACATCACCTTTAAGATAACTTCTGCCTTCCTGTTGCAAGATTTTTTCTACCACCATGGCTGCACTCAAGTGTTGCTATCTGACAATGGGACTAATTTCAATGCCAAGTTGGTAACCTCTGTTGTTGTGGCCTTGGGATCTCACCAGTCCTTCTTTGCCCCCTACAACCCTTCTACTAATGTGGAAGTCAAGCGTGCAAATTCAACACTGGTTTCTATCATGAAGAAGCTCACCTTCTCTGATGCTGCAAATTGGGATCTATACTTACCTGCTGCTCTCTTTGCATATTGCCTTAGCAAACATTGTGTCACCAGGTATTCCCCTTTTGTTATGCTGTATGGGTGTGAGGCTAACACTCTGTTGCTCTTGGGGGCTCCCTACTCTCCTCTGATAAGGCCATGAATTCTGACAGACACATCAAAGATCTAGTCAACTGCATAATTGATATACAAGTCACTGCTTACACCTCTGCATATAAGACTAAGATGCTTGAGCTCTCCCCCAATAATGCTGGACGCTCCCCCTTGCCTGAGTTTGACAAAGATGACCATGTTCTTTACTACCAGCATAGAGTGGGAGGACATGCACATAAACTGGACACTCTGTGGGTTGGTTCTTTAGAAGTGACCTTCAGGTGAGGGTCCAACTACACTGTAAAGCTCCTCTCTAGTGGTTGCCTGTTTGCTCAAGTGCATGCAAAGTTCCTCCGCAAGGATCACCCCCCTAAGGCTAATCTAGAGGGGGGCAATGTTGTGAATGCCGCCATTCACCATGTTTCAATTTTTCCTTTGGTTGGCTATTTCAAAGACGAGTCTCTCTCTTTTGCTTTTGCCTCTCAAAATGAATCAATGGCTGAATTTGGAAATACAATTGTTTGGTTTCTTGACTCTGTGCAACTCACTTGCCCCACTAATGCTTGTGGCAAGTAATCCTGCTGTCCTGGTAGTGTTTTGTGGTATCCTCAACCACTATATATTCTTTTCCTATTAATCAATAAAATTAAGTTCTATTCACATTTTTGTCTTTGTGTCACCCAGTACTTTGGCGCCTCTCTATAGCCACAACTAGTAGAGATTATTCATCCAGGGCCACAAGGTAATTGCATAGCTTTCCCTGCCATCTAACCAAGACTTAGTAAAAATCTAATCCTAAGGTTAGGATTCCCTGTTGTGTGTCTGTGCTGCGCCTCAGAACACAACATCACCCAGTCTACATGGGGTTGTTCATTTGCAATCAGTCCAGTCCAAGCACAATGTCAAATTTGAGAAAGTCAATGACAGGCCCCTGAATGGTGGAGTGTAAGTTCTTTATCATGACAGAGAAGGGGGAAGTCTCCTTTGTCAAAGCAATGTGATAATCATCAGCTAAAACCACGGTCTTAATCTGCAAAGGATTAGTGGTTAACTTGAACTTGTCCACAAAGTTGCTGTTGATAAGGGTTTGATCTGCGCCCAATTCCAGGAGCTCAATCCAGTGTAACTGCAAAAGCAGAAAGGATAGGACATCAGTTTATTAGGATGTCTGGATTGGTGTAAAGAAAAGGGTCTTCCAAAGGCACCTGGATCATTAGACAATGATCCACATCCTTGGGTTGATACTCATTGTTGAGCACATCAGGAATTGTGCAGGGAGAGTTTGGCTTGCTTAGTGCTCTCCCCAGGCTTTTCTCTTGTCCTGATTGTCTTGTGTGGTGGTGAAACAGAAGTGAGTACAATTTGACTGTCCATTGTTCCTATTGCCAGGGCCATTTGAGCCTGCAGGTTTATGATTTGATTTATCTTTGCTATTGTTACCAGGTGAGGGAAATTAGAACCTCCAGATGGGTGAGAGTCCTTTGGTTGCTCTCTTTTCCCAGTCTGTGCTTTGTGAAGAGCATTGTATGTTTTCTCTGATTTCTCTGCCTCACAATAAAGGCTCTGCAAGTTGGTCACCTGATCCAGGTTAACGTGGCTCATCACATGCAGCTTGAGTGCATCATAGTACATGAGCTGTGTGGCTGGAGTGTCAAAGGCCATGTCTGAGGGGGCACATAGGCGGAGTTCTTTGTATGCTCAAGTGAGCTCCTTTACCATGCCTGTTTGGGTGAGATTCTTAACTTGGCGTATGATCATGAGTGCGGTGTCCTTCAGCACAAATCTTTCCAAGAAATCCTGCTTAAAGGTGTCCTGGTCCTTCTTCATGTGATCCTTGTGCCACTTGTTGCACCAAGTGCCAGTGTTGTGTATAAATCAGATGGAGATTTCTGCAATTCAGAATTTTTGCTGGAATTCCACTTGTGCCAGCTTGCTCTGGGCAGATTGAATCCATGTTTGTTGTAATGTGGTTAGTGTAAACTAGTCATTAATGAAGTCAATACCTCCCATTAATTAGGCTCTAGTACAAAGGGTCAAATCACCCTGTAGTTTGGAGGAACAACTAGTCTGGTTGTCCAACAGGTCAATACCTCAGAGGTTTATTTAGTCCATCAAACAATCATACCAATTGATGGGCTGAGAATCATTATGATCTGAGGTGAAGTCTGATCAGAGGATCAGTGGCTTAAGTTTAATCATAAAACCCCTATATAACTCTTCCCTTGTATTATTAAATAAAGAATTGATATTACATTAACTATACATTTATTATACACATATATCAGAAAAATCTTCTTAGCTTAGTCTTTAGTAATACATAGGTTGTAATCAAGTTAAGTGTATAACAGCCATCACCACACCATAGCTGAAGTTACAACATTTGGTGCTCACTCAAGCATGCAACAGTCTGATGCTACTTGTTGCCCTGACGGGGACTTTTCTTTTGGCCGGGGAGGAGATAGAGACAACCTTCTCCATGCTTTCCTCTGCCATCTTCATGATCATCCCAATAGACTCTTTACAGAGATCAATTGCCTTGCTGGTACAAGGGATGGTCTACCCAGCAAATTTGTTGTGTTTGGTCAATTTATGGATGACATGCAACATCCCTGTCAAATTGAGGACCACTCCACTTTGCACCTTGAAGTTCTAGTTCCACTAGAAGTGGATGGGAATGCAGAGCCTACCCAGAAGCAGCTGGAGAAGGCCATAGACAGCATGGACCACAGTGCTTATCAAAACAGGGAAACACACAAGAAGTTGGTGGTATTGTCATCATATGGCACAACTTCAAAGGAGAAGTTCAGAAACTTCACTGGGATCACTCCAAATCAGCTTTTGTTGCAGATGAAAACAATCAAGCAAGCAAAAGAAGTACATACATAGCTTTGCTCATCCCATAATTTGCCACAATCATATTCACTTGGGGTATTAACTTTCTCTCATATCAACCAGGAAACTTGATCAATAACCAACAGGCATTCCTTTAATGCCTTTACAATGAGCTTGTAGGTTCTATGGCCAACATCAGCCATCAGATCAATAGTTTGGCTGGACACCAGAACTACACTGCTACTTGGTCTGCACAGCTCAATGAATGCCTGACTAATTATGTTGCCGCAATGCTTGGGACTGCCGTAACCTTGGCTATCAGGTAATTGATAGCTATATTCACTTAACTAAAATACAACCTTAATTGTTATTAAAGACTAAGCTAAGATAAGTTCTATAGCCTAATGTGTATAATAAGTTATAAAGTATGTAAATTGGTTTTTTATTTAATAAGTCAAGGAGAGAGTTATATAGTAATGATGGGATAAATGAGAGCCACCAAGCACCAGGATCCTCTGTCTACAGCCCAGGTTCCTCTAATACTTAGCCCAATAATAACCTAATGATTAGATGATCATTAGTTAATATGGACTTGGAGTGCAACTTAGTTGATCAGTTGGACTAGTCGTCATCCAGGACAATAGTACCATTGTACTCTAGTTCACCAAGCTTAATGGATCAATGTGTGATTACAGTGAAGGCTAGTTTATAACCAATTACTTCAGACATTTCCCCCACTAAACTAGACGTTACTGTAAAAGTTAATTAACCTCTTTCAGTATGGTAAACCGCCCAAAAAGGAACAGGAAGCCAGTTGTCCAATACATCAATGTTCCAAAATGGAGAATCAACAAAGCCCAAAGGGGAATATCCAAAATTCCTGTTGGGAACGTACTTGTCCACTCACCCGTGTCAGTCTCAGAAGAGGCTGAATTCACCAAAATCCTAGGCGGCAAAATAGACGCGGCTTTTCATAGTTCATCCAGCACAGTCTCATATAAGCCAAGTAAACCATTGAGTAGTTTTCTAGCGCAAGACTCTGGTATGCCTACTTCTACACAGCTCTCCACAATTGCCAAGAAGAGGAACCGTACCAGCAAGAGCAAGGCTCCTATACCTGTGTCTACTAATAAGACTAATGAACCTGTACCCAGCTTGACCAATCTTATTCAAGAGTTGAACAAAGACAAAGTGAGCTCTACTCCTGTAGTGATCCAAGAAGATAGTCAAGGTTCCTACATCAAAATGATTGCCTTTCTTTGTTGGGAGAGAATTCCCACTATACAGTTCTGTGGGCCAGTGGTTATATGGTCAACCCTTATGCTGGCTCTGGAAAACCCTTATGTGATCTCCACAAAAAGGCTCAAAGTAGGGAATAACATTCATTGGTGTATACCTAAGGTGAAACTCATAAGGTATGCTCAGTTGTGTCTACAGGACTTCTCCTTTGATGGGATATACTTAACAAATGATCAGATATCTTGTGCCCTCAAACTTCTTGAGCTGGTTTTTACAGCATGATCCAATCCTTGGTCTTCTGTTGGCTCTGTGCCCTTGTGGCATGGATCCAATAGTCACAAATATTAATTGAAACAGGCTATGGGTACTACCCTAGAACTTCTCAGTTATGGTTGGGCAGGGAGTTGACAGTCCATGATGTTAGTTGGAAACTTGGTGCTTAGCGGCTCCAAGTTTGTTTATCATCAGAGACTGCACCACATGCCTGAGTATATTGAGTGGCTTCTTGGAGTCATGTACTTGGTAGGAGGTAAAACACCCAAGGAATATGCCCAGCAAGAAAGTCTTCTCTAGGGATATGCCTTGCTTGGGCTTGACTTTCCTTATTCTATTGGTGTGAACTGTGTCAATCTCCTTCCTGTAGATGATTATCTTTTTCTTCCATTTGCATTCTGCTGGCTGCTAATGTCTGGATTATCTATGCAGCTGTTACCAAAGTCCTCATCCTTTTGTGTCTGGGTTTAGAGGTATTAGTATCTTAATAAAGCACCAATTTCCTAAACCATACTAATCTCTCTTACTATAATCTTTATCTCTTCTTGTTGCAAAAAGGATAACAACCCATGGACTATTTTCATTGGGTTTTTCTTTTTCCAAATTGTTATCCATAAAAGGGCTTATGCTTGATCACTTGGAGCCTTGCACATGTACTGTGCGTGAACTTGAGTGATCAGTTGACCAGTTTCCAGATTCTTGAGAGTGTAGCTATCTACTCCCACTTTCTAACTACCTTGACTGGACCTTGCCATAGTGAGGCAAGTTTACTTTTGCAAACATACCCTTGGTTGCTGTAGAAGTATACCAAACCTCCTATCTCATATGCAGGGAGGGCTGGTTGAGTTTTTGCCGCGCAATCCATATCTTTCTCCTTTGTTGCCAAATTGATAGAGTATGCCTCAGACTGTAGTTTTATTAGCGTCTGCACTAGTCTCTTCAAATAAGTGTTGGGGGTGAGAAGGTTGTTTGATTTAACTAGACTGTAGAGATGTGGCAGGAGACTTGGTTGTCAACTGTAAAGAAGCTGGAAAGGGCTTTTCCCCGTAGCCCTGTGGAATCCTATGTTGTACGCAAAGGTAGACGCCGGAAGATATGTATCCTGTTCCGTTTTGTGCTGATGGCTAAGCTTCCTTAGGATCTGTACCAGACTTCCATTTGTTCTCTCTACCATTCCATTGGTTTGGGGATGATATGATGTTGACAGGGTACCACAAATACCCATGAGTTTTTTCAGCCTGGCTATCATATATCCTGTGAAATTCATCCCATTATCAGTTAGCAGTGTCTGCGGGCAGCCATGTTTGTAGAGTATGTTCTCTAGAATAAACTTGGCTGTGGTAAGCGCTAACTGATTGGGAATTGCTTTTGTTTCTACCCATTTTGTGAGCTGATCCACTGCTACAATAATGAACTTTTTCTTGCTAGCAGTCAGTGGAAGGGGACCTACTACATCTATAGCAAGGGTATGGAATGCAAACCAGGTCAGATTAGACAGTGTTGATACGCAAGACCTTTGGTTGCTCTATTGTACAGTCATGGTAAGTGGTCAGGGTATCTGTTGCATCCAAGTGCATTCCTTCACAGTAGCAATGCTGCTGTAGCAGATTGAGGGTCTTATGAATACCATCATGACCCACAGTACAGTGAGCTGATACTACTGCATCTGTACGTAAGGATGGCCAAATATAGGATAACCATTTTCCTTTGTACTGATTGAGGAGCTGTTTGTCTTTGTTGTAAGTATCCCCTTCAAGAGCCTTCAGAATTTCCTGAATCTTGAGCGGTTCCTCACCCTACATAGAAGGTTTCAGCATCAGCTTATTGTAAAGTTTGTCTGCTGATGATGAAACTAAGGCTATGGTAGGGAGTCTTGAAAGGCAATCTGCTTTCTGATGCATAGCGCCAGCACGGTGGATTATCTTTAGTTGTAAGCCTGTAGCTTAATAGCCCATTGTGCCAGTTGTCCTTCAGGGTCCTTCAGGGGTTTCAACCATTTGAGTGAGGCATGGTCAGTTACCACTGTAAAATTTACTCTGTTGAGGTATACTCTAAATTATTGACAGGCGTAGATGACTGCCAGGCATTCCCTCTCAGTTACCGTGTAATTTCATTTATGACTATTATCAAGTTTATACTTCTTGGAAGTATAATAAACAAAATAAAGAGGAAGATTAAGAAGAGAATGATACTTTATTGAATATGAATATAGGTTGATATATAGTATCATGATAAGCCACATGCCATCCATGTACGTCATGGAGGTCATGGGGCTTATCTGAGTAATGTTCCTCTTGAGTCACAAGGCTTAATCAAGTTATGTTCCATTTAGGACCTGGATTGAGAGATCCTTGTCATAGATGGTTAACTGATAATGGTGCCACCAGTTTATTGATTGGGTAGTGAACCATTTGGTGAGCCGCTTGGTAATTTACTTGGGGTGTTAATTCCCCAAGAGGGTGTAATCAAAGATGTTGCAACATCTCCCCCTGGGGTGCTGGAAGGTGGAGCCTTGGGAATCTTTTTGAGGGTGTCTGGTATATGGGCTTGGTACTGATCCAGTTTGGCGTTAGGCACAGGGAGTTTTGAATTTTGTTGGGCTGCTCTTGCCTTACACAAACAAAGTTGATCATGATGCATATGTTTTAGTTTGGTTTGGGCTCCAATCCCTTTGATGAGGTAGGTGTTATTAGCTTCACTTCTATGACAATGCCTGGTCCACATAACCCTGGGTCTAATTTGTGTTGGTTGTGGTTGACAACCCAGATCTTGTCTCTGACTTGGAACCTTTCTTGTTGTAATGAGATTGCTTCTTGCTGAACCCTTTGTTGTTCCATTGTCTCTTGGTTCTTTCTGGCTTGTAGTACTTTTGGGTCATTGCTGTCTGGTATCTTCTTTGGAAGTGGCAGTTGTAGCCCTGTGGTTGTACTGGCAAGTGAAGGTTTTTGACCATATACAAGTTCATAAGGGCTTTTGCCTGTTTGCAGTTGACTTGTGTTCTGCAGACCATAAGGCTGGTTGGTAGCATATCAACCCAGGCTTTTGGATTGTTGGAAGACAACTTACTGAGGGCTTCCACTAGAGAGCTGTTTAGTTGTTCTATGTGTCCATTTGCTTGTGGGTGATATGGGCTGGCTGTGACGTGCTTTATCCCATTTTTGGCAAGATAGATATTGGTGTCAATATCTTTATGTTCAGTGCCTCTGTCTGTGATTAAGAGGTCAGGCTTTCCAAACTTAGCTATGATTTCTTTGCCAATGAATTGTCTCACGTTTTTGCTTTTGTGCTCTTTTGTGGCTTGTGCCACGAGCCACCTGGTTGCATAGTTGATGGCTGTGATGATGTACTTCTTGCCTTTGCTTTCACCAGGCATAGGTCCCACAATATCTAACAACAATACCTTGAAGGGCTGTGTGATGGATACAGGTACTACTGACTTGGGTGGAGCTTTGGTTTGGGCGTAATTTTCACAGACCTTGCATTGTTCCAGTACTTCTCTGATATCATCTAGCATATTGGGCCACCAGTAGGCAAGTCTGGAGATATTTATGCAAGTTTCTGCTACGGGTGTGTCCCAAGTCTCTGTGATAATGGAAGATTGTGTCAATCTTTTGTGTTGACAGAACGTAGGGTACAGTGTCACCATTTGGAAAGATTCAGTGAAGGGTACAATATATGTTTTTGAACAGATGTTTGTTCTTGAGGACTTTCTCTTGGATTTCCATTGGTGTGTCAGGTGGGAAGCCTTCCTGGAGATTCCCCATGATTAACATGGGCCAGTTGGGGTTGCCATTGATGCGGAGGATGTGTTTATTATGTAGCCTTGATAGGGCATCTGCAGTAAGCATCTCTCTGCCTGGTTTGTATTCAATTTGCATGGGGTATCTCTGTATGAGACTAATCCATTTGGCTTTTCTTCTTGACAGGTGCTGTTGTGTCTTGAAGAATATCAACAACTTGTGGTTGTGAGTACTTTGAACATCTGGGCTCCTTCTAGATAACATTGCCATTTCACGAGGCAGTGTATGATGGCAACCAGCTCCTTTTTGTGTATAGGTTATCTTTGTTTGCCATCTGATAGCTTCCTGGATTCATATGCCACGGGGAGGAAGTCTTTCTGGGCTGTTTGAATACAGAGGACTCCTTCTATGGCATAATCAGAGGCGTCAGTTTCCAGCTCATAGATGCCCTTGCGGTTTGGGTATTGTAAGATGGTGGTGGTGACCATGTGTTCCTTCAGTTGGCAGAAATGTTGATCTCGTAAAAGTGTTCAGACAAACTTGGTTGTTTCCCCAGTGATGGCTGATAGGGGAGCTGTTAGGGCTCCCCAGTCAGGGATGAACCTGCGTACATAGGCTACCATTCCAAGGAAAGTGCGGAGTTTGCTCTTGTTCCTTGGGGATGGCATTTCTGTTATGGTGCGTATCTTGTCTGTATTGGGCTTGATGCTGTCTTTGCTAATGACAGGACCAAGGAAGGGGAGTTCAGTTGAGAAGAACTTGCATTTGGACGGTTTGGCAATTAGTTGGTTTTCCTGCAGGGTACAGAGGACTGCACAGACGTCTTCCCAGTATTGCTGTAGGTTGGGACTGCAAATGATGATGTTGTCCAAGTAGATGATTGCTCTTTTCCCAATGTATTCCTTGAATACTTTGTTCATGAAGGTTACAAAGGTGCTGAGAGCGTTTGTCATGCCAAAATTGATGACAACACATTCAAAGGACCCGTATTTAATTCAAAATGCAGTCTTTGAAATGTCTTCAGGTTTAGCGCAAATTTTGTTATACCCTGCTGTCAAATCAATTTTTGTGAAGATTTGGGACCCCCAGGGCATCAATAAGGTCATCAATTAGGGGCAGGGGATACCTGTTCTTTATTGGGACCTTGTTGAGGGCCCTGTAGTCTGTGACCAGGCAGAGTCCTCCATCTTTCTTTGCTACAAAGAAGACAGCGGCACCAAAGGATGACTTTGAAGGTCTGATGAGGCCTTTCTCAAGTGCTTTGTCAAGGTAATCTTTCAGGGCTTCATCATCTTGTGGTGTGAGGCGGCAGATGGGTTGTGCTTTGGGCACGCTACCTTTCAGGTCAATCTCATGTTGTATACCCCAGTCAGGGGGCAGCCTGGGTAGTGACTCTTGGAATACGGAGGGAAATTCATTGACCAGCTGGTCCCTAATTGGGTTCTGTTTGTGTTGGATTTCTGTGTTTTTGAAGTGAATGACTTCATATGTACATGTGCTCCAATTTATTTTGCTGATGTCAGTTTCTTTCTCTGTTTCCATGATCTTTACAAATATGTGGTCCCTCATAAGGGTATCAAGATGTGTTGGGTACACTTGATGATGGAATTCTCCTCTCTGGATAGTGAGGGTGGCACTGTCCCATTTTATTTGAGGCTTTGTCTTTTGCATCCAATCTAATCCAAGTATGTCATTGTATTTGGGGATTGGGATGATGGGACCACTAATTGTTGTTTGGACGTCCCCAATTTGGGCCCGGAAAGGTCTGGTCTTGTGGGTAACTGGTGTGCTGTGGTTGTCCACCATGATGACCCTTTTGATGTTACTTCAAATGGTAAGTAACTTCATGAGGTCTGCAAAACTCTTGTTGATAAGCAATCAGTCTTCTCCAGTGTCAAATAGTGCTGTGCCCTGGTATCTGCAAAAACAGAAAAAATAGGTAAGGAGTTTATTTCCAGATTGGGCGGCAAACAGTAGAGGATTGCTGAAGGGAACCTGGATCATGGTGATTGAGTCCACGTCCTGTTCTCTGTACAAGTCTTGTGAAGAGGGGGAGGGTGGCTTGCCTAAGCACTCCTCTGAGCTTTTCCCTCCTTGTTGTTATCTTAGGTGCTAGCCTGATTGGCTTGTGCAGTGTGATTCCTGTGTTGAGGTTGGGTACTGGTGGCTTGGTTGTTTTGTTTATTGGGGCAAGGCTTTCTCTTAATGGTGGGGTTTTCCTTGTGTATGTTGGAGGCATGTAGATTGTCAGACTTCTGAGTTGTGTGTTTTCCCTCTAAGAATACATCCTCAAGGTTCTTGAAGCAGGTCATGTCAAACTGGCGTCTAATATGGGTAGGGAAGCCATTGTAGAAGTCCAAGCGTGGCCCAGGTTCATCAAAGTTGATGGTGTTGGGTGCACGGTCATGTATTCCTTTGTATGCGGTAATGTATTCCTCAATGGTTCCTGTCATTTTGAAGGTTTGGAGTCCGGTCAAAATCATCACGTCTGAACCCTTCACGGAGAATTTCTTGAGGAATGTGGCTTTGAACATTTCCAAGTTTTCCTTCTGGTCAGGATGTTGATTCAGCCATTTGTTAACAAAACGCAAGGCAGTCCCTGTGACGCAGAAGGCAATTTTGCTAACCCAAAGTCTTTGGGGGTACTCCATCTGTTCAAACTTGCTCTTGGTGCTGTTGATCTAAAGCAAGGCATTCTCATGGCATAGTCCTGCAAAGGCGCCAATCTCAGCAGTACATAAACACTGAAACACTATAAAGGGTACCTCAGGTTGCGTAGGTGCTGTTGTGGCTGGCATGGTAGGGAACAGTTTGTGGGTTTTAAGAGTGTTGTACTGGTCAATGGGTAAAAGGAGATTATTGTAGATGACAAGTCCTGGAGAGACGTCTTGTCCTATTTTGTAATCTCTCCAACCGTTAGGGAGTGACATTTCTTGGGTTCTTTTCTTGGGAGGAATTTTCCCTTTGAGTTGGGTAGGTATGGATAACCTACCTGTGCTACCACTGTCAAGTTTATACTTCTGGGAGGTATAATAAACAAAATAAAGAGGAAGATTAAGAAGAGAATGATACTTTATTGAATATGAATATAGGTTAATATATAGTATCATGATAAGCCACATGCTGTCCATATACGTCATGGAGTTCATGGGGCTTATCTGAGTAATGTTCCTCTTGAGTCACGAGGCTTAATCAATTTGTGTTCCATTTAGGACCTGGATTGAGAGATCCCCGTCATAGATGGTTAACTGATAATGGTATCACCAGTTTATTGACTGGGCAGTGAACCATTTGGTGAGCTGCTTGGTGATTTACTTAGGGCATTAATTCCCCAAGAGGGCGTAATCAAAGATGTTGTAACACTATTGAGTTTGCAGGAGCAGTACCTTACAGGATAGTCTTGGTCATTATTGTCCAACTGGGAAAGAACAGCCCCAATTGCTGTCAAGCTGGTGTCTGTGTGAACAATGAAAGGACAATCAAAGTTAGGGTAAGAGTGTACCGGCTCTGTCACTAGAGTGGTCTTTTAGTCCTCAAAGGCTTTCTGACATCCTTCAGTCAATGAGAACTTGACATCATTTTTCAACAAGTGAAAAAGTGGACCTCCTATAACTGCAAAGTTTGGTATAAACCTTCTATAGTAACCAATTATTCCTAAAAACACCTGCTATCTCTTTTGTTGGTAGGTGTTTGCATGTGCATGATGGCTTCAACTTTAGCAGGAACAGGTTGTAGGCCATCTTTGCTGATAACATAACCAAGGAATTCCAAATGTTCCTTAAAGAAATTACACTTCCTTGGTTTTAGCTTGAGGTTGGCTGCAATAAGACGTTGTAACACAGCCTCCAGGTGGTCCAAGTGTTGACCAAAAGTCTGTGAGAAGACATTAATGTTATCAAGGTAAACCAGAACACAAGTCAACTAAGGTCTCCCATCACAGAATCCATAGCCCGTTGAAAAGTTACGGAGGCGTTTTCAAGTCCTTGTGGCATCTTAGTAGGCTGGAAAAGGCCTTGTTTGGTAATAATGGCGCATTTTTCCTGATCTGCTGGTAGAAGGTCAATCTGCCAGTATCCACTGATCAGATCCATTGCGCTGAAGTACTTTGCGCCACCCAACTTGTCTAATGTATCATCAATTTGAGGCAACAGGTAAGAATTTGTTTTTGTGACAGAATTTAACTTGTGGTAGTCCATTACTACACAATTAGACCTGTTCTTTTTCTTTACAATCAAAAGAGGTGAGGACCAAGGACTCTTGCTGGGAACCAAAAGGCCAGCTGTGAGTAGCTTCTGTAGCTCTTCATTGACAATGGCTTGGTTGGCCAGGATGGGTCTTATTGGTCTAAGCGTATATGAGTGATGCCTTGTGTATCTAACACATGGGTCATTATTTTAGGGATTAGGCCATTTTCTAATACACATGCTGCCCAAGTCACAGCATAACACAGTTCAATTTTGAAAAAATCAAGTTACAAATGTTTATATTTAAAACAGTAATAACTCAACAAAAAGTTAATATTTTTTCACACTGTAAGCTTTCAAAATGAAGCTAAGAATCTTATCTTTCTATTAGTGTTAAAATATTAATGTATATAACATATTATATATTAAAGCTAAAGCAATTTAAAAGAGCATATGTCAGATTTTATTATATTATTTTGATAATGAAATAAAATAGATTGCTTTAATCTTAAAAAAGTTAATTTTTTATTAATTGCTATATTTTTTTATTTGACAAAATTAAAGATAAGATCAAGAGCATTATTTCCGCATTTTATTTTATTATAAAAGCCTAATTATTTAGGATTTTATGGTAGTTTGAAGTTAGGACGTTAATTTATTTGCTGTTTAGATGAATTTTGAGGTTCAAGTGAACTGCAAACCTCAAATTAAGCATTTTTTAAATACAACTCTTTAATATTTTATCATTTTAAAAATATGAGGAACAGCTATAATTAAGTTGATACATCATTTTAATTGATTTGCATAGATTACAAAGAGGATATGATGTAATTTGATGCTTAGCTGATACACATATATCACTTGTGCATAAAACTGGGGATTTCATTTATTCTAGAAATATAAATTCAATTTGAAATTTTAAATAAAGCTGTCACATCATTTCTTTCAGAATGGTCTCATAAGGCTTGGTATATAAGAGCTAAAGCACCACCTAAGGTTTACTTCAAACCATCTTCACAAAAAGATATAATTCCTGCAACCAACACTCTTTTGCAAGGTATCTCTACAAAGCATCTCTTTATCAGCAATCACAAATCCAATATTATGAAATCTGTTAACGTTACTTCTGCCATGAAGCCATTTTCCTCACTAGGAGCATCAACAAAAAGAGAAAGAATTGCTATTCTAAAGAAAGCATTCCTCTTTGTTTCTGGAGGCAATCTTAATTCCTTCATTAATCACTTCCTCACTCAAACTGAGTTTGGAAAAACAGAGTTCATTCCTTTAATTAAAGATCAGAAACTAAATGGGATAATTGACAAATTAAAGGATCTTCTGAAATCTTCTCTTCAAAAGCATCTCCCAGCCTTGAGATCTCTGGTTACTTCCAGTGTAAGGAATTCCATACCTTACACAAATACAAAGACAAACATAAGGATCCTGGACAAACCTCAAAACCAGAAAACTGCATTTTTAAATGCAGATTTAAAAACTAAGTTGGATAATGGAACTATTAATTTAATTGAGCCAAAAACACATTCAAAATTGATAAACAAATGTGTTTTAAGCAGAAACAAGCACAGAAGCAAAAACAATTGTAAAAACCCAGAACAATATATAAATTCCACTTTAAAACTGGAAATTCAGGCTTCAAACAACCATTCTGACAACCGTAAAAAATCAGCATTAAATTTTGGCTCTGAAAACCATAGTACAGCCAATCAATCACAAATTAAATGTATAAACTGCCCAATCCAGACCTTCAGGGACCTAGAAGGCCAATCAAACCCAGAGGACTACCCAAGCCACTGCAATACTCTACATCCAGCTCCAGATACCATCTCCAACCTAAGTGAGGTACAATACTGCAATACAATATTCCAACATGCCTCTTCTTGCATTGCAGCCTTAAGGAAATACTTCTACCCCACACTTGAAGGTTGGCCTGGTAAACTCTATGATCCATCCCCCAAATTATTTCAGTATTTAAACTGAACATTTTCCCTTGAGCCAAGTGCTCCAATAATTTCTTACTTCCTATCAACCCAATAAATCTATATTCTCAATTATAAACACTTGATTAGTAGATTCTAAAGGTTCCCCCAACAACATGAAGTTCATCTTCCTTGTATGGCTTTTTTGTGTATAAATCAATTATGGGCAAGCAAATGTTAACTTTGAAAACCCTGAACCAACTCCTACTGACAAATCTGAAGACTCAATTTGGTATCGTTTTGGTCCGCGTCAAAGACATGCCCCTTATGTTGAAACAGCTTGATTCCTACCAATCATCCACCCCAAGGCCCCCTGGTTGGTCTTGGGGTACACCAGTGTCTATTATCTTCTCAATCACTTCACTCCCTTCTTGGGAAGATTTTGTCTATTTGGTCACCTTTTACACATGCTAATGATAGGAATTCCAGTAGGTTCCACTCTGATCAAATTCAACTTGGGAGCTCTTCTCCATTCAATTGGGGAAAGGCTTCCAAATGAGTGGATCCCTGAAATCCAGTTACTCTTTAAAAGAGCTTACTGATATGGGATTTAATATAACCAAAAGTGAGTTCAAATATTCAAGAAAAATAAATAAAAATAAAAATGTAAGCTTAAACAAAAAAGCCAAAAAGATAATAACTATTCATTAAAAAAAAGAATAATCAAAATAAATAATTAAAAAACCACTGGAAAATTCTTTTGAAACAAGCCAGTTTACAAAAAAGAGCCAAAAGAGATTTATAAAGACATTGAAAAAGAAATGATAAATGCTCAACTGCAATAAAGTGTTCTCTCTTAAAAACAAAAAAAGAAATGTATGAAGATATGAAGATAAAAAATGAGATTACAATATCAGCTTCAACTTTCTATAAACTAATACCAAAAAATATAATAAAGAGTAAAAAAACAAACTGACATGTGTAATATTTGTAACTTAAAATCAACCTTAGAAAAAAGAAAAGAAGAATGTGAAAGTAAAAACTTATTATTGCCAGAATCTATAAACAGTGACTTAAAAGCTATTAATCAGCACCAAGACTTTTATGCTCATCAAAATAGGGAATATAAGAAAGATATCAATGAATTAGATAATGAATCATGTATTATAGTTATAGATTTTAAGGAGAATTTAAAAGTTGGTAGTGGCCCAATTGAAACCAATAACTGTTTTTATTCCAAAAGGCCTATTTCTTTATTGTGGTTTGCATTGGTATTTAAAGAAAACAATAAAGTTAAATATAAATACCATGATTTTTATCTCAAATACTGTCTCATGATTCTTTGTTTTCAGGTGAATGTTTAACAAGTTTTTTTAAATCAGATAAGTTTAAAAAAATAAATAATATCAAAGTATGGACTGATAATAGAAACAATTTTAGATCCTATGAATTCTTATATTATCTATTTAAAGAGGCACCAAAATACATTAAAGGGTCTATTAAATACAATAGATTTGTAGAATGTCATGTAAAAAGCATTGTTGATGGTCACTTTGGCGTAATATCAAAAACGTTAAAAGAGAAAATAATCAGCTTTATATTAAGAATATAAATGATATTAAAAATATTTTTGAGCAAGAAGAAAAAAGAAAAGATTTATATAAATCAGCGCTATCAGGCTCAAATATTTCTCAAAAGTCATCCTTTTATATTTATGAAAGAAAAGTTAGGCCTATAAAAAGAGAGCTTGAAGTTAAAAATCTGCACATTAATCTTTCATATTTGATGAAAGATGGGAAGTTGTATACTTCACCTTTAACATTTGAAAATTTCTCTGAATATTCTGAGATAACTTATCATTTGAAATCATGTGATGATACCAGAGAAATAAAAATATCAGAAGATGCTAGTGGTACATTGGGGCAAGTTCATGAAGTAGGGCAGCTTACTAGAGGGTGTATTTTAAATAGAGTTATCAGTCTTTCAAAAACAACAATCTTTTTTTCTGAAACAAAATAAGAATATTTATGGTGAGCCAAAGATAGGGTAATAGCATTTATAGCTTTGGGGCTGCTATTACTCTCCCATGCAACTCATCATAAATGTTTTTAGCTTGAAGTATGTAGTAGCACTTAAGATATTTCCAGCAATATTATAAGGTGCAGTTTTCAATTCTAAAATTGATAAATTATTTTTTAAAAAAAAATATCTAAGCCCAAGATCAATTAAAGATTTGACATTGATTTTATTTTAATTTTTCTGAATAATTTGAATATATATAATGTAATTGAGTTATAAAATAATTAGTCTAGCACTTAGGCATAACAAAAAAAATAATGACCCACATATTCAACTCCCAGAGCTTTTCCTAGGTCTTGATCATTCTCTGCAAAGACATCCTTGTATTTATCAAAGAGGCACATGGCTTGGTCTTTCTGGTCTTCTGTTAGTCCATTTAGGGAATCACACAGAATTAACAACAGAACACTTGGTTGGTTATATGGTAGCGCAAACTCACTAAATTTGCCAAAAGGGGTGACATCTGTTGGGCTGGAATTTTCCTCTAGCTTCATGTAGCCCAGAAGCTGATGTTTCTTCACCTTCAGTACTTTATAAGAAAGATTTCCCAGGAGTACCAGGATTTCTTCCAAAGGCAGCATGACAATACCTGGTAGAATCCAAGGCTCTAGATGTGAACCATTATGGAGTCCAGCTACTTTGCCTTGCAATCCTTTTGGGAAGCTGAGACAAAGGCCTGTGTTGTGTATTACTTGGGACCCACTCAGGATAAAGAATTCACTGGAGGAATATAAGGGAATCCCCTTGTACTCTTTGGTAGCCAGCAGCAGGACCTTATTTTGCGCTGTCACAAGGTGTATGCTGCTGGCATGTCTCCATTGGCATAATTCATATTAATATAGTGAGTCTTCTTGGTAGAAAGATCCTATGGTCTGTTGCTGTGGTAGAACATAGGCACAGAGTGGCCCAAAATACTAAAAGTACTATCCTGATGGTTGATGATAGTCCTTTAAGTAGCCATGAAACTTGTGCCAATCAAATTACTGTAGCTTTCATTCCATAGCACTATTGCTGAGGCTGTTACCACCAGTTTACCAAAACACAAAGGTAATTATGAGTAAGCTCCTAATGCCTTTGTTCTGTCAGGACCTATGGTTCCAAATTCCTTGTTGTAGTCCAAATTGGAGCAAGTTTCAGCTTCTTGACTAGCCTGGTTGATACAATGTTCCCAGGAGCTCCAGAGTCAAGAATTGCTCTTAAACAAAGTTTATGAACCACTATTTCAATGTATGTGCAGTTGTGTCTTTCTCTATAAAGAGGAGAGGTAATTTTGGTAACCTTGTGAATTTCTAAACTCTTAAACTGAGCAAGAAAGGACTCTAACACAGTTGTTAGCTTGGGCTTCAGGGATTTCAAAGTATCCAAGTTTGTGGAGACTTGGACCAACCTCAATAGTTGAGACAATTTTTTAACACTGTCACTCTTGTGGGTGACCTCAGTGTATGGTATGGAAAGTTTTTCAGTGTAAGGTATAGAGACAGTATCAACGGCTTCTTTGGAGGGTAGACTTTCTGTACAAATTGCCTGCTTTCTTGTGACTGTGTTGACGGCTAGAACTCTATGGAGCAAGTCTTTGTTTATTTCTTCTTTTTCAAGCAAGTATATCTCAGGGCAGGCTTCTTGGTCCAGCAGGCAGTTGTTGCAATCAGGGATGTTGGGGTCTGGGTCAATAGGTGGAGAGGGTTGGTTACTACTAGCAGTCAAGGTTTTCTCCTCAACCTGACTGCTTAGCAGTTTTTCGACTCCTCCCCATCTTCTTCTCTGTCCTTGTCATTGTCTTTGTATCCTTGCTTGTCTTCTTTGCTATATTCTTGGCCTTAGTGGAAGACATTAGCCTTGGGTTGCTTGCAAACCTGCAATATATGTCCTAATTGCCCACACTTCTAGCATGTGTGGTTGTTTGCCGTGTTGTTGTTTGGGGGAGTAGCTACTATTGTTGGTTTCTTTGATGAGTCTCTCTCCCAAGTCTTGCCCTTGAATTCAGTAGAAGAGAACGGGGTGAATTTCTTATGGTCAGGGAAGGGAACCTCAAACTGCTCCTTGAAAGATTGCAAGTGACGCATAAGTTTAGGGACTGTTATTGCACCATAGATTCCTGATTTGAGCACAATGAACAGTTCTCTTTTGGGACGCACTTAGTTTAGGAGTGCTCCCTTTACATCAACAAAAGTGGTGGCTCCCATGGAGACTAGGGTCTGT
Source organism: Entomophthora muscae (assembly GCA_014839935.2). Lineage (NCBI taxonomy): Eukaryota > Fungi > Entomophthoromycota > Entomophthoromycetes > Entomophthorales > Entomophthoraceae > Entomophthora > Entomophthora muscae. The sequence continues at coordinate 1,143,307 of QTSX02003553.1, forward strand.
GCTTTCAAATAAAACGTTCTGAGAAATCAATTAGGCTTTCCCCCTTCTTTATCTTTCCTTCTGTGAACTCCATTTTTTGAAAAAATAGAGCCTCTTCACTACCAAATTCTGCAATAAGGGCCCTTGATACATTCTCGTAGGTCCAGCCTTGTTCTGGAAGTTATGGCATTATTATTTTTTGGGTCTCCAAATCCAAACAATTAAAGATGGTTGTGTTCTTCATGGTATCATCTGCCCCATACATAGAGCTGTTGTATAACCAAAGAAATATGTGGATATTTGCTTTTTTGTCAAACTTTGGCAGATTTGTTGTTTTAAAGTTCTGGATAACAGAAGAGGTGCTAAAATTATAGCTTCTTCTGGGCAGAGGTGAGGTAGTTCTCTGGTTTGAGGCGTGAAATTGTGCTTCAGAGGCCGCATCTCTGGTGTTGTTGCTAGTTCTAGAAGTTGAAGCGGCAGCCCCAGGGAGAGGTGTCTCACTGCTATCTAGAACTGGTTCCGCTATGTATACCTTCCTCATTGTATGTCCTATGTTGTCTTCATTGCTCTCATAGCTGTGAAACAAGCAACAGTCCTCTGAAATTGCCTGACTAGCAGTGAACAGGATGCTTTGACTTCTTCTTGTGGTCATCTGTGGTCCTGATTCCAGCTTTGTTTGGCTGGCGTATACCTGAAGTAACTGTTCTAATTGTCCTTGTAGATGCATAATATTGCTACATTGTGATTGTACTTCTTGAGCCAGGTCTTTTATTGTACAGTTTTCTACATGCAGTTGTCTTCAAGCTTCTCCATACGTGAATCCTGCTTTTCAAATAACATGTTGTTCTTTTCCTGCATAGCCCAATGACTGTTTCTTAATATTTCCAGATTATCATGATTCTCTTCTGTACAATTGTGGTTGTGGTCAATCATTTTTGCAAACTTGAGAAATTTCACGCTGAAATGGTTGCAGTTGGAAAGGGATTGATGAAGGCCCTTGTCAATCTCACTGACGTGTTCAGAAAGCTCCTCCATGTCCCGCTGGACTATGGCAGTGGCTTCCTTGTTACCTTCAGAAAGAGCCCCATCATCAATCATTCTCACCAAGTGACGTAGCAACTCAACCTTGCTGCATAGATAGCAAAAGGTGGCTTCTGCCCCTTTTACATGGTGAGTGACTGTGCCAAGCCAATTATTGTCCAGGCCTTTGTGTTCAAGCATGGTACCAACCATTGTTACCACATAGTTTGTAAGGTGTTCTTCCAACTGAGCCAACCAATTTGCTGTATAGTTTTGATGACCAGCCAAGCTTTTTGGCTGATTACTGATGTTGGTCATGCATCCTGTAAGTTCATCATACAGGCAACAGAGAAAAGCCTGCTTGTTGTTTATCAAGTTTCCCTGATGAGAGATAAGGGACAATTGATAACCTAAGTGGGTCTGGTTGTGGCAAATGGTGGGATGTGCAAAACTGTGTATATACTCTTTGGCTTGTTCAATTGTCTTCATCTGCAACTGCAGCTGGTTGGGAGTTATTCCTGTAAAGTTACGGAACTTCTCTTTTGCTGTTGTGCCATAAGATAGTAGTAAGACAATTTTCTCATGTGCTTCCCCATTCTGGTACGCACCACAGTCCATGCTGCTGATGGCTTGCTCCAGCTGCTGCTGGTTAGGCTCTGTGTTTCCGTCCACTTCAAGTGGTACTAGGATGTTAAGGTGCAGAGAGGACTGATCCTCTATCTGGCAGGGATGCTGTATGTCAGTCATAAACTGACCAAAAGCCACAAATTTGTTAGGCAGATCATCCCTTGTTCCAGCAAGGCAATTGATCTCTGTGAAGAGTCTATCAGGGTGATCTTGGAGATGGCAGAGGAAGCCATGGAGAAGGTTATCTCCATCACCTCCCTGCACAAAAGATGAGTCCCCATCTGGGTGGCAAGTGCAATTGGACAGTTGTATGCTAGAGTGAGCACAAAATGTTGTAACCTTGGCTATCAAGTGGTTGATAGCTATATTCACTTAACTCAAATACAACCTTAATTGTTATTAAAGACTAAGCTAAGATAAGTTCTATAGTCTAATGCATATAATAAGTTATAAAGTATGTAAATTGGTTTTTTATTTAATTAATCAAGGAGAGAGTTATATAGTAATGATGGGATTAATGAGAGCCACTGAGCGCCAGGATCCTCTGTCTACAGCCCGGGTTCCTCTAATACTTAGCCCAATAATAACCTAATGATTGGATGATCATTAGTTAATATGGACTTGGAGTGCAACTTAGTTGATCAGTTGGACTAGTTGTCATCCAGGACAATAGTACCATTGTACTCTAGTTCACCAAGCTTAATGGATCAATATGTGATTACAGTGAAGGCTAGTTTATAACCAATCACTTCACAACAGGGACTATGCTAGAGCACAAAGGAGTGGACAACAATTGGCTTTGCATAGTTACCCATCACGTCAAGGGAGCAGAAGCTACTTTTTGCTACCTATGCAGTGAGGTTGAGTTGTTCTGTTGTTCAGTGAGAATTATCAAGGATGGGCCTTCTACAGAGCCTAACAAGGAAGCCACTGCCATTGTCCAGCGGGACACGGAGGAGCTATCCAAGCATGTTAGTGAGAGTTACAAAGGCCTTTGACAATTCCTCTCTGATTTTAGCCATTTTAACATGGAACTCCCTAAGCTTGTGAAGCTTATTGACCTCAACCATGATTGTACAGAAGAAAATCATGACAATCTGGAAAGATTAGGTAATAGCCACGGGCTGCGCAGGAAAAGAATGGTGTGTTGTTTGAAAGACAAGAATCTCATATTGAGAAGCCTGAAGACAAACTACACTCAATCAACAGGACCATTAAGGATCTGGCTCAAGAGGTATAATTGCAACGCAGCATTATTCAGCTTTTACAAGGTCAAGTGGAGCAACTACTCCAGTTGTACCCACGCCAGGCAAGGCTAGAGCCAGAACCACAGGCCATTTCCAGAAGAAGCCCAAGTGTTCTCTCTACCAACAGTCAGGCACTGTCTGAAGACCGTCAATCTTTTCATAGCTATTAAAGAAACAAGGACAACATAGGCCAAACAATGCAGATCATCTACATGGCTGAACCAGTACTAGACAGTAGAAAGACACCATTACCTGGAGCTGCAGCTTCAACATCTGGGCCAGTAACAACGCTGGAGATGCGGCATCTGAAGCACAATTCTGCGCCTCAAACCATAGGAATACCTCCCCTCTGCTCAGAAGAAGTTACAAATTTAGTAGTTCTTCTGTGATCCAGAACTTTAAACCAACAAATCTCCCCAAGTTTGACAAGAAAGAAAATGTTCACATGTTCCTCTGCCTATACAATAACTTGTTGTATGTGCAGACAATGCCATGAAGAACACAGCTATCTTTAATTGTTTGGATTTGGAAACCCAGAAAATAATAATGCCAAGACTGCTAGAACAAGATCAGACCTACAAGAATGTGTCCAGAGCTCTAATTGCGGAATTTGGAAGTGAGGAAGCCCTTTTCTGTTTCAAGATGTAATTCACAGAAGGGAAGATCAAGAGAGGTGAAACTCTTATGGAGTTTTCAGAATGCTTCTACTTGGAGGCTCAAACCCTTGTCTCCATGGAAGCACTACTTTTTAGAAGTGAAAGGAGCCCTTCTGAACTATGTGCACCCTAACTGCAAGTTATCTATTGCACTCAAGTCTAGTATATATGGTGCTCAAACAGTACCAGAATTAATGCGTCATTTGGGGTCATTTAAAGAGCAGTTCAAGGTTCCCTTCCCAGACTATAAGAAATCTACCTCCTTCTTGTCAAGTGAACCTAAAGGCAAGAGCTGGGAGAAGGATCCCTTGAAGAAGCCAATAACTGTTGCTACGTCCTTAACCAACAACACTGCAAATAATTGCACATGTTACAAGTGTGCGCAATTAGGGCATCTCTCCTAGAATTGCAAGCAACCCAAGGCCAATGTTCGTCACTTGGGCCATAAAGACAGCAAAGATGACAAGCATACAGAGGAAGAAGAAGACAAAGAAGAGTCAAAAAAGTGCTAAGCAGTCAAGTTGAGGAGTAAATCCTGACTGATAGTAGTAACCAACCCTCTTCACCTATTGACCCAGATATCACTGATTATGACAACTGCCTACTGGATCAAAAAGCCTGTCCCAAAATATACTTGCCTGATAAGGAAGAAATAAATTAAGACTTTCTCCATAGAGTTCTAGCCGTCAACACAGTCACAAGAAAGCAGGCCATTTGTACAGAAAATCTACCTTCCCAAGAGGCTGTTGATACTGTCTCTATACTTTATGCTGAAAAACTTTCCATGTCATACCCTGAAGTACCTATAAAAGCAACAGTGTTAAAAAGTTGTCTCAACTCTTGAGGTTTGTACAAGTCTTCACAAACTTAGATACCTTAAAAGCTCTGAAGCCCAAGTTAACAACTGCACTAGAGTCATTTCTTGCTCAGTTCAAAGATTTAGACATCCACAAGGTTAAAAAGATTAAATCTCCTCATTACAGAGAAAGACACAACTGCACATACATTGAACTAGTGGTTCATAAACTTTGTTTAAGAGCAATTCTTGACTCTGGAGCTCCTGGGAACATTGTATCAACCAGGCTAGTCAAGAAGCTGAAACTTGCTCTAATTTGGACTACAACAAGGAATTTGAAGCCATAGGTCCTAACAGAACGAAGGCATTGGGAGCTTACTCATCATTACCTTTGTGTTTTGGTAAATTGGTGGTAACAGCCCCAGCAATAGTGCTGCAGAATGAAAGCTACAATATTTTGATTGGCACAAGTTTCATGGGTACTTACAGGACTATCATCAACCATCAGGATAGTACTTTTAGTATTTTGGGCCACTCTGTGCCTATGTTCTACCACAGCAACAGACCATAGGATCTTTCTACCAAGAAGACTCACTATATTAATATGAATTATGCCAATGGAGACATGCCAGCAGCATACACCTTGTGACAGCGCAAAATAAGGTCCTGCTGCTGGCTACCAAAGAATACAAGGGGATTCCCTCATATTCCTCCAGTGAATTCTTTATCCTGAGTGGGTCCCAAGTAATACACAACACAGGCCTTTGTCTCAGCTTCCCAAAAGGATTTCAAGGCAAAGTAGCTGAACTCCATAATGGTTCACATCTAGAGCCTTGGATTCTACCAGGTATTGTCATGCTGCCTTTGGAAGAAATCCTGGTACTCCTGGGAAATCTTTCTTATAAAGTACTGAAGGTGAAGAAACATCAGCTTCTGGGCTACATGAAGCTAGAGGAAAATTCCAGCCCAACAGATGTCACCCCTTTTGGCAAATTTAGTGAGTTTGTGCTACCATACAACCAACCAAGTGTTCTGTTGTTAATTCTGTGTGATTCCCTAAATGGACTAACAGAAGACCAGAAAGACCAAGCCATGTGCCTCTTTGATAAATACAAGGATGTCTTTGAAGAGAATGATCAAGACCTAGGAAAAGCTCTAGGAGTTAAACATGTATTGGATACGCAAGGGACTGCCCCTATACACTCTAGGTCAATAAGACGCAGCCTGGCCAACCAAGCTATTATCAATTAAAAGCTACAGAAATTGCTTGCTGCTGGTCTTTTGGTTCCCAGCAAGAGTCCTTGGTCTTTGCCTCTGTTGATTGTAAAGAAAAAGGACGGTACAAATTATCTGGTAATGGATTACCACAAGCTGAACTCAGTCACAAAGAAGGATTCCTACCTGTTGCCACGCATTGACAATATGTTGGATGTCGTGAATGCTGCCATTCACAATGTTTTGATTTAGCCTTTGATGGGTTATTTTGAGGACAAATCTCTCTCTTTTGCTTTCACTTCTCAAAATGAGTCTATATCCAAACTGGGAAATACAATTGTTTGGTTTCCTGACTCTGTGCAACTCACTTTACCCACTCATGCTTGTGGCAAGTGATCCTACTGTCCATGTACTGTTTTGTGGTAAAGCTACACAGTATATATTCCCAATTTTTTACTTAATAAAATTTAAGTTCTATTTATATTTTTGTCTTTGTGTCTTCTAGTACTTTGGTGCCTCTCTCTAGCCACAACTAGTAGAGATTATTCATCCAGGGGCACAAGGTAATTGCATAGCCTTCCCTGCCATCTAACCAATACTTAGTAAAAATCTAATATATAAGGTTAGGATTCACTGTTGTGTGTCTGTGCTGCGCCTCAGAACACAAAAAAAATGGTGCTCACTACAGGGGCTGTAAGCTCCTCCATTATCCCTTTCAAGTCTAAGCTTTCAGGTCCTTTGCCTCCTCCTATACAAGAGCCAACTTCACCTGAAATTAACAGTCCTCCTATTGAGAAAAACATCACAGACCCGCCTATTGTCCCCACTATACTGAACCTCAGAAATGGTCCCCACCTAGTGGCCTGCCCTTTGGGTATCCCTGACTTAGAATACATCATGGCAGTAGCCCTTGGGATAGCCCGTGACGGGGCCATCCTGCGCCTTCAGTTACAGTTCAGTTAAGCAGAATACTATAAATTGATTGTGGCTCTGCAATTTCCACAACATCTCCTCTCAGTGGCTGGCTCCGCTGAACACTTATTGCCATCCTTTGTACAACCTGCCTTAGCCCATCATCAAATTGTATTAGGGCTCCACATTCAAGAGATCTTGTCTCTACAAGCCACTGTCACTCATCACTGGGATCAGTTTGCAGCCTACCAACAGTGGATCCACTCCCTGTTTTCCTTGGTATCAGACAATCAGCGCAACTCTGTCACCTCCCAGGCCTGTTTGGTTAATTCCATTGAAAAAAATGCACCAATTCATCCCTGAATATGTCAGAGAGAGTCTATATGAGTTTCACCAGTTGGAACAGCCCTGGTACTCCCAATTAGATTTCACCCTGAACGCTTATCTCACCAACTTCAAACAACTTGTACAGCAGCTCAATGCATTCAGCACTTATTCCTTTGAGAAACTGAAACAGGTAGCGGACCTTGCTGCTAAAGGCCTTTGTGATCATTAAAGAATTTGATCAAGAGAGGGTTATCACTGCCACCGCTATTGCCAAACTCCAGAATCAAGTGAATGAATTATCTATGCTCAAGCCAGATGCTATTCCTTCCCCCCAACTGATGATTTGGTGGATAGAGATCAGAGACTATGAGATGACATTCAAGAGCTACAAGCGTCTACCTGTAGTCAAGGTTGCCCTACTGAAGAGCCTCAGCTTGATCCTCAGGTGCTTGCTCTGACAACCCAAGTTACTGAGCTACAGCAGAAACTTGTTTCCCTACGCAAAATGGTGGCAACTGCTGCTAGTCCAGTTGGAGTTGTCAATGAAGATGGCTGCTGCCCTGGCTTTTCAAGAGCCCCTCAAATCCAATGTGCTAGGGAGTTAATTGTCCTAGCTAACAAGGTAGATCATTTTAAAACAGGACCATGCCAAGCTAGACAGAGACGTACAAGAGATGATTGAATTGATTGAATCAGTAAACAACAGGTTTGCCCCTTGCCTCTCAGTGGGGCCTGCCCTTACTTCTTGACTGGCTGAGCTCTCTACGGTAGTAACAACCCAAGGCCAACATCTAGATGTTACTGAGCAACAGACCACTCTAGCTAATGATACAGGTGCCCGTGCTGCTGAGACCCTGACAACCCTTGAGGAGAGTGTTCAACAGATGTGGGCTAGACAGCCCCCTCTGAATCTGAAGCAGAATTCTCCCTGCGTATAAATTTACTTGATAGCAACAATTGTGGTCCAACTCCTGAGGCACATTTCAAGCCTACCTTTAAGCAAGTCTTTGACCCAAAAACCTCAACTATTGCAGCTTTCCTAACTATCTATGAAACTGCCATGAGACAAGCATTGGATGAGGTTAAGAAGGAACATATTTTGAACTGTCTATACCTGACCTTCCTAGAGGTGGTGGTGCCTGAGCTGCCCACCATCAAGACTTGAGAAGATATGAAGCAGCTTCTTTTTGACAAATTTGGTGGCAATCTTAGTTTAGAAGTGAAGAAGAACGCCTTCATTTACATTGTTTCAAACCTAAGGAGACCATAGCTGAATTTGCAGATAGATTCTACATGGAAGGGCAGAAACTGATAACAAGCAGACAATTGATGGCTCACAAAGCTTACATGGTTTGTGCTCAAGCCCTCAAGGTTAACCAGCTTCTGTGCCTCCATTTCAAAGCCCATAAAGCTATGCTTTTCTCCATGAAGAGCATAAAGACGTTGTTGCAGAATATGCACCTTACCCACTCTGGAGCAGTTGTTTGGGAGAATTGTGTGGCCTCTAACTCTGTTTTGTCTTCCTGTGGCACTTGCATTCTTACAATGAACTTTCAAAATCCTCCTCAATGTAAGGTTGCCACAACTGTGGCCATATAGTACACAATTCTTGAGTCTTCACCAATCCTTGGGTTGAAGGAGCTGATCCCAAAGAGCAGGCAGGAAAAGAACAGTCAATCTAGAGGCAATGACGCTCTTGGTTGACAATTCTTCCCAGTCTCCTTCAATCCCTCCCTCTATAACCAACTCCAAGCCTGCTGATACCAAGGCTTCTTCCATCCTACTGTTGTTTCACAATATCTCTGACAACTCTGACTTAGACAATTCTGATGTTGATGACCCTGACGCTTACGGTTATTCAGTTCTTGATGTCCCCAAAACCATTGCAGTCCCCTATAAGTTACAATCAGGAAAGACTACAATAACTAATAAGCCTTTTCCTGAGGCCAAAAGGGTTATCTCTTGCCCATACCTCACTCAAACAAAGAGATCTTATGTGCTAGTAGAGTCTTCTGAGGAAGCCGCTGAAGTTGCTGATGCTGTATTCAAGAATATGTCAGTTTTGCTTCCTCTCCAAACTGTCTATAAGGAGTTTCCAGGATTAAGAGGCATGATTGAGAAATGGTACAAAGAACTATCAGAGGCTCAAGACATCCTGGCTGTCCTCCCACCCTTTGGTTGTACTACCACTTGCGTAGAGATATCCATCCAGAAGGTGAAAATCAAGGCTGTCTTGGATACTGGATCTCCTGTTAATGTTGTCTCCTAAAAGCTTGTCAAGAAGCTCAAGCTTGCCCCTGACCTTAATTATTATCAGTTGTATGGCACAGCTGGACTATCCATGACTTGCACCATAGGAGCATATTCTGCTCTCTCCATGTGGTTTGGAAAGCTTCTCTTAGCCACACCTGTTGTTGTCTTGGAGAACAAAATCTACAATCTCCTAGTTGATACCCAGTTCCTTAGGAAATACAATGGGATTGTCAACTTGAAGGATGGTTACCTCTCTATCTTGGGGTACAAAGTCCCTCTGATCTTTTAGGAACCAGTCAAAGTTCCCAGGAAGCGCCTCAAGATGTGCGCTTTAGAATATCCCACAGGTGTTTTTACTCTAAAATACTGTACCCACTCCTTCAACATGAAGTGTCTTCCTATGGCTTGCCCTGCGCTGAGGGGATCCCTCTCTTGGATACTTTCACTATAACCATCCCCCCTGACTCTCAAGCCATCTTAGACTCCAAAATTTTGTATGAGCTACCTGAGTGTACATTCCTGGAGTTGTACTCCCCTCCCTTTTTAGGTTGCAATGAACCTTACCTCTTTCCTGGAATCCTAGATGTCTCCCATAAAGACCCTGTTCAATTGCTAGTAGCCAGCCTGACTGCTCTCCCCATAACTGTATCTAGAGGGCAGGTTGTTGGTTATGAAAAATTACTGAATTCTCCTGATGCCTTGTCTCTTCATCCCTTTGGTATGTTCCAGGATTTTAACCTACTGGAAGAAGAGCCCCAAGTCCTATGTTTGTTTAATGCACAAGACTTCCCGTAACTATACACGGTTCAGCAGAAGGAGGTGCTCAATTTTCTAGATCAATTTTCAGACATCTTTGCCAAAGACAGCACTGACTATGGCCTATTCAACGGCTTTATCCATCAAATTGATACTGGAGATGCTCCACCCTTCTGCGCTAAACATTATTGCTGCAGTTGCATGGAGGACGCTCAGGTATCTAAAGAGCTCAAACAACTGTTAGATGCTGGGCTACTGATCCCTTCCCAAAGTCCTTGGGCTTCACCCTTACTCATCCTAAAGAAGAAGGATGGGGTTCATTGCATTGTGATGGACTACCAACAATTGAACTCTTTAATCAAGAAGGACTCTTACCCCTTGCCGTGTATTGATGATGCTCTCTGCTGTCTTGGAGGCTCTAAGTTCTTCTCTGCAATGGATCTGGCATCAGGATACTAGAAAGTTGACCAATTGCCCAAGGGCCGCCAAAAGGCTGCACTCATTACATCTGAAGGGCTGTTTGAGCCTACCTGTATGCTGCAGGGACTCTACAATGCCCTGGCTGCCTTCCAACAAGCCATGGACTCCATCCTCTGCAACTTGAAACTGCCATGTGTCCTAGTATACTTAGATGATATAACAGTTTTCAGCGCTACCTTTACTGACCACCTGGCTCACCTCAAAGAAGTGTTCATAAAGATTCAAGAGGCTGGCCTCAAGCTAAACCATCTAAGTGCGCTTTCTTTAAAGATTGTCTTGAATTCTTGGGCCATGAAGTAACCCAGACAGGGATTTGCCCAATGACCAAGAAGATTGAAGCCATCAACAAAATGCTTCCACCCACCAACCTGCAAGAGTTACAAGTCTTTCTGGGTATAATGGGCTACTACAGGCAGTTCATTCCCAACTTTGTCAATACTAGTGAACCTCTAGTTGAGCTGTTACGTAATGTCCCTTTTGAATGAACCGCTAGCCAGCAGCAAGCCTTTGAGGCCCTTCAACAGAAACTCAAAGAGGCTCCCATCCTAGTGTATCCTGACTACAATAAGGAGTTAATCCTATACACTGATGCTAGCAACCTTGCTATTAGGACTATCTTGGCCCAACTAGACATCAAAGGTGTGGACCATCCTGTGGCTTATAATTCCTGTGTCCTAAACAAGCATTAGAAGAACTACAGTGTTACAGAGAAATAATGCCTTTCTGTGTTACATTCAGTCAAACAGTTCTGCCAATATGTGTATGGCACCCATTTCACTGTTGTCACCAACCACGCCTTGCTTAAGTGGTTACAACAGCTTAAGGAGCCAGAAGGATAACTAGCTAGATGGACTCTCCTCCTGTAAGGTAATACTTCACTGTGCTACATTGTCCCAGAATTCAACATAAGAACGCTGATGGCTTATCAAGAATGCCCATCCTTGCTCTTCATGCTGCTGAGGCTGATTGACTGTATGAACTAATTGGATATCTTTCCTCTTGGGAAAGAAAGACAGAAGAAGTCCAATTATCCCTGTCCAAACTATCTGAGGATACACTTATTTGAGACAATCAGCTCTTCAAGAAAGTACAAGACCAGTACCTACCTTATGTACGGCCTAGTATTTGCCTTTTGTTGGTGCTACAAGCCCATAAAGAGACTGGGCATGGGGCATTGCCAAGACCTTTGACTGGCTCCAGAAGAATTACTTCTGGGAAAACCTTTGCCTGCTGATTCCAGATATTATAGCTAGTTACCATGACTGCCAGCTCCAGAGACCTCAAGCTGCCTCTCACAAGTTCAAGCTAGTAGTCCTCAACATGACTTTCCACTGTCAGCATTGACGCTGTAGGGCCTCTCTCCTGCTTCCGCTCTGGTTGCCGCTTCATCCTAATTGCTGTTGATCACTTCAGCAAGTGGGTAAAAGCTCGCCCTACTAAGGACATCACCGCTAAGACAACTTCTGCCTTCCTGTTGCAAGATGTTTTCTACTGCCATGGCTGCACTCAAGTGTTGCTATCTGACAAAGGGACTAATTTCAACGCCAAGTTTTAATCTCTGTTGTTGAGGCCTTGGGATCTCACCAGTCCTTCTCTGTCCCCTACAACCCTTCTACTAATGTGGCAGTCAAGCATGCAAATTCAACACTAGTTTTTATCTTGAGGAAGCTCATCTTCTCTGATGCTGCAAACTGGGATCTATACTTACCTTCTGCTCTCTTTAATTATTGCCTTAGCAAACATTGTGTCACCAGGCATTCTCCCTTTTCTATGCTGTATGGTCGTGAAGCTACCACTCTGTTGCTCTTGGTTCCCCCTACTTCCCTCTTATAAGGCCACAAATCCTGACAACCATATCAAATATCTGGTCAACGGCATAATTGACATACAGGCCACTGCTTATACCTCTGTGTATAAGACCAAGATGCTTGAGCTCTCTCCCAATAATTCTGGATGCTCTCCCTTGCCTGAGTTCAAGATTGGGGACCATGTTCTCTACTATCAGCATAGAGTAAGAGACAAGCTCACAAGCTAGATACGTTGTGGGTTGGCTCTCTAGAAGTGACCTTCAAGTGAGGGTCTGAGTACAATGTGAAACTCCTCTCTATTTCTCATACATTTGCCTAAGTACATGCCAAGTTCCTCTGCAAGTACTACCCTCCTAAGGCCAATATAGAGGGGGGCAATGTCATGAATGCTGCCATTCACCATGTTTTGATTTTGCCTTTGATGAGTTATTTTGAGGATAAATTTCTCTCTTTTGCTTTTGCCTCTCAAAATGAGTCTATATCCAAACTGGGAAATACAATTGTTTGGTTTCCTGACTCTGCGCAACTCACTTGCCCCACTCATGCTTGTGGCAAGTGATCCTATTGTCCATGTACTGTTTTGTGGTAAAGCTATACAGTATATATTCCCAATTTTTTACTTAATAAATTTTAAGTTCTATTCACATTTTTGTCTTTGTGTCTCCCAGTACTTTGGCGCCTCTCTCTAGCCACAACTATTAGAGATTATTCATCCATGGCCACAAGGTAATTGCATAGCCTTCCCTGCCATCTAACCAAGACTTAGTATACTTCAATCCTAAGGTTGGGATTCCCCGTTGTGTGTCTATGCTGCGCCTCAGAACACAACATTGGATAAGCTGGGAGGCGCAAAATACTTCAGCGCAATGGATCTGATCAGTGGATACTGGCAGATTGACCTTCCAGCGGTAGACCAGAAAAAATTCACCATTATTACATAACAAAGCCTTTTTCAGTCAACTAGAATGCCGCAAGGACTTGCAAACGCCCCCGCAACATTCCAACAAGCCATAGATACTATAATTGGAGACCTTAAGTTGACTTGCATACTGGTCTATCTTGATGACATTAATGCCTTTTCCTGTACTTCTGGTCAGCATTTGGATCACTTGGAGGCAGTGTTTTAACACCTCATTGCAGCTAACCTCAAACTAAAGCCAAGGAAGTGTAACTTCTTTAAGGAGCACCTGGAATTCCTTGGTTATATTATCAGCAAAGATGGCCTACAACCTGTCCCTGCTAAAGTCAAAGCCATCATAAACATGCAAACACTTTCCAGAAAGAGAGATGTACAGGTGTTTTTAGGAATGATTGGTTACTACATAAGGGTTATACCAATCTTTTTAGGTCTAGCAGGTCCACTTTTTCACTTGTTGAAAAATGAAGTCAAATTTTCATGGACACCAGGTTGCCAGAAAGCCTTTGAGGACTTAAAAGACACTCTAGTGACAGAGCCAGTACTCTTATACCCTAACTTTGATTGTCCTTTCATTGTGTATACAGATGCTAGTTTGACAAAAATCAGTGCTGTTCTTTCTCAGCTGGATAATAACAACCAGGGTCATCCTGTGGGGTATTGTTCTTGTACACTTAATAGTCACAAATGAAATTATACTGTTACTGAAAGGGAATGCTTGGCAGTTATCTATTCCTGTCAACAATTGAGAGTAAACCTCCACAGATTACACTTTACAGTGGTAACTGATCACACCTCACTTAAATGGTTGAACCCCCTGAAAGACCTGGAAGGACAACTGACACAATGGGATATTAAGCTGCAGGCTTACAACTACAAAATAATCCATTGTGCTGGCGCTATTCATCAGAACACAGACAGTCTTTCACATCTCCCTACCATAACTTTGGTCTCCTCAGCAGCAGATGAGCTTTACAATAAGTTGATATGAAGCCTTCTATGTGTGGGGAGGGTCCACTCAAGATTCATAAAATTCTGAAAACTCTTGCGGTAGACACCTGTGCTAAGGACAATCAGCTTTTTAAGTTGTATAAAGGAAAATGGTTGCCCTACATCCGGCCATCCTTACGCACTGATGCAGTTGTATCAGCACATCACACTGTAGGCCATGGTGGTATACAGAAGACTCTCAACCTTCTACAGCAAAATTGCTATTGGGAAGGTATACATTCTAATGTAGCAGAAACACTAGCTGCTTGCCACAACTATAAAATAGAACAACCCAAGGTCTCGCGCTACCAGCATTGTCTGATCAGATCTGGTTATGCATTCCATACAGTTGTGATTGATGAAGTTGGACCATTGCCCATCACAATGAGTAATAATAGATTAGTGATAGTGGCTATGGACCAGTTGACTAAGTGGGTGGAAACTAAAGCTATCCCAAATCAGTCCGCCTTAACCACAGCCAAGTTTATACTTGAGAACATCATTTACAAGCATGGCTGTCCACACACTTTTTTAACAGACAATAGCTCCAATTTTACCAGCTATATGATACCACAACTGAACAAGCTAATGGGCATTCACAGTAATCTTTCAGCACCATACCATCCCCAAACAAATGGAATGGTAGAGAAAACTAACAGGAGATTAGTACATATTCTAAGGAAGCTAAGCCATCAACACAAAACAGAATGGGATACATATCTTCCAGAAGCCACCTTCACGTACAACATTGAATTTCATAGGGCTACCAGGAAAAGCCCCTTTCATCTCCTTTATAGACTACAACCTAGCCTTCCTCCTCACCTGTACATTCTTGTCAATTCTGGCAACCCCCCTCTCCCGCAACGTGTATCTAAAGAAATTAGCTCAGACGCTTATCAAACTAAAGTCTGAAGCATATACTACCAATATGACAACTAAAGAAAAGGGAAATGAATTGTGCAGAGAAGATTTGCCCAACCCTCCCTGTATAAGAGATAGGAAGCCTTGTATACTTCTATAGCAACCAAGGGTACAGCCGTGAAAGCAAACTTGCCTTGTTATGGCAAGGCCCGGTCAAAGTAGTCCAGAAAGTGGGAGTAGATAGTTACACTCTCAAGGATCTGAAAACAGGCCAGTTGATCACTTGAGTCCACACGTAATACATGCACAAGGCTCCAAGTAGTCAAGCATAAATCCCAATATGGGTAACAATTCAGAAAAAGAAAAAGCCTAATGAAAACAATCCATGAGTTATTACCCTATTCAAAACAAGAAGGAAGATAACACATATAAGGGACAAAGAAAAAAATTATATTGCAACACTTTATTAAGGTGCAATTTCTTCTATTGCTAGACGTAATTGAAGGAGAATTTGTGAAGATGCAGCATATATGAGCCACACCAAAGGCAGCCAGTGGAAGCCATACAGAAGAAATGGGGTTGAATCAACTGGTAGGTACTGGATGCAATTTATTCCTATGGAATATGGAAACACAATCCCTAGTATGATGCACTCCCATAGCAGGCTCTCCTGCTGAGCGTATTACTCTGGAGTCTTGCCGCCTACAGAGTACATCATACTGAGTAGCCATTCAAGGTAATCAGGCATACAGTGAAGGTGTTGGTGGTACAAAGTCTTGGATTCACACAGTATAAGTTTACCCACTAGTGTCATGGACTGCCGGCTCCCAGAATCTTCATAGCTTAAGAGATCTAGTGTTGTACTCATAGCCCTTCAAAGACAATACTTGTGGCTATCAGAACCATGCCATAAAGGTACTGGTCTTGCGGCTGACTTGGGACTCATCTAGGCAATGAAGATGACCCTCAACAGATCTAATGCTTGAGACTTTTGATCAAACAATAGAGACATACCATTGAAGTTGAACTGATCAAGTTGAACTTCTGAATAATCCATTAGTTTAGGTATTGGTAATCTCCAGTGAACCATGTTTCCAACTTCAAGTTTACATATAGTAATTATGTACAGGTGCTCCAGAGCAAGTATCAACACTGACCACATGGCATATGATCCACGCAACTGCAGCCTTGGGATTGGATCCCAACAAACATGCATGTCTATGGTTATATACTGTCTGTGTTGGTCTTCTTGAATCACAGCCGCGGAACTTGTGACATCCTCTGCAGTTAGATTTCTGAGTCTGATTGATGGAGAACTGGGGATGTCATACCTTGTCTCAATAGGTGTAGTAGATTTCCTGGGCTTCTTCTTTGGAGTTTTGATGGAAGATTAGATAACAGTATTTGTTGTTGTACTTAGTTGGTATGCTCTGCCACTGGTTGGACTTCAGAAGGCAGTGTCAACTTCATCACCTAGAAATTCATTGAAGTTCTCTCTCTCTTCTGACTCTAAGATGGGTGAAGGACACAATGGTTCCCTGTGGCCTGCCCTTTTGGAGTTAACATGGTTGGCAGTCACTCTCTGTTGTGGCTGGTCAGTATATCTCACTACTGGTTTATTTACTTGTTTGTGACAATTAACCATAATGAGAGAGAAAACACTGGCACTGCAATATCTAGTTTAGTAGGGGGAAATGCTTTAATGTGATTAGTGTAAACTAGCTATTACTGACGTCAATACCTTGCATTAATTAGGCTCTAGTGAAAAGGGTCAAATCTCCCTGTAGTTTGGATGAACAACTAGTCTGGTTGACCAACAAGTCATAACCTCAGAGGAATATTTATCCCATCAAACAATCATACCAATTGATGGGCTGGGAATCAATATGATCTGAGGTGAAGTCTGATCAGAGGATTAGTGGCTTAAGTTTAATCACAAAACCCTTATATAACTCTTCCCTTGTATTATTAAATAAAGAATTGATATTACATTAACTATACATTTGTTATACACATTAAGCAGAAGAGTCATCTTAGCTTAGTCTTTAGTAATACATAGGTTGTAATTGAGTTAAGTGTATAACAGCCATCACCACACCATATCTGAAGGTACAAAAATGTTGTAGTGTTGTTGTCATTGGCCCCAGCAAATGGTTCTAAGGCGGCACTTCAAAGTCTCTGGGCTACATGGGCTGGCATGATGCTGTCATCTTTTGCTCAAGGGTTAGCAGAAGGGGCTTGGAAAAAACCTTGTGCTGACAAGGCGTTGAAGGCGGAGAGCAGATTACCAGGTTTTGGTATAGTACAAAGCCATTGGGTATTTCAGTGCCAGGTGTGTATGGCGTCCAGTCTAGTGGGAGGCCAGACATGATTCTATCAAATATTTGTTGACCACAGCAAGTACAGCCAACAGGGAAAATTTTGAGGGATAAAGTAGGATGGAAACCCTACTTCTGCTACCAATGTTGTAACTGTGCTGTTTTAGCAGTGTTACAAGGGGGAAATATTTGGAAACTAGATAATTTTCTTTATTGAGAGATAAGTATTATATAATTATTGTGAATCTTGGATAACAGGAACATGATTGTGTTGATCACAAAGTTGGATGGTGAAGGGGGTGGCTTGATACTAATAACAAGTCAAGCGCCAAATTGAGGTATCCACTGTAAGGGGTCATCATCTGTTTGTGTTGTTTGATTTGGAAATTTGAGTTGCCTTCCTAATTTGGATTCAAGTTACTGGATAGTTGGGTTGCAGGTCACAAACCTGCTTAATTGGGACCTTGCTGGTGGTTTGATCCTGCTGTTTCAACACAGGTTTGACTTTTGAATTTAAAAATAAAAGTAAATCATTAATATTCTTTAATACTAACTTATTGTTGTGTTTGGCTCCTGGGGACAACATCCATGAGAACACGGCAGGAAATCTTTATAACAAAAGATTTGAGGTTCAAAGCTAGCCTTGGGTTAGCCTTCAGGGCAAAATTAAGGGCACATACTTAATTTCCTGGAATACAAGATGAGGAATTCCTTTTGTCAAAAAGGAAAGGAAAATGCTTGAAGAATATTAAAGCCAACACAATTGTGGATAAACTTGTCTTTATTAGGAGAAATGCTTCTACTTAAATAGTAGACAAGATTCAATTATCACTTGTTAGGTAGACAGAGTGAAAGAGGGGGTCACATTGGGTTGAAATCATACCAGGATCAGTCACAGGCTGTTATGGCAATCTGGAATGGGTGGATATTGGCACAGACCCATTTACAGAAGGTGAGGAATTCCCAAACTTGAAAAAAAAACCAACCAAATCTTTGCACATATCATTATTTGAAGACCATATCAAAATAGCATTAATGGCGCAATATACAACATCTCCCCCCTCAAGATTGGACACAGGGAGTTGATACTTGCGGAGGAATTTAGAGTGAACTTGGGCAAAAGGAGGGCCAGATGACAGCAGCTTCACAGTATACTTGACGCCCTTCTTGAAGGTGCCTTAGCAAGGTCCAACCCAGAGAGAGTCTAGCTTATGGGCTCTGCCTCCAGTACAGCTCTGATAGTAGAGGACTAGGTCACCTACTTGATATTTAGGGAGGAGGGCTCTAGAAGCATTGTAATGTGAGAGCTCTAAATCCTTGATCTTGTAATTAGTGGAATAAGCTGTTGCTTGGATGTCAATGATACAATTGGTTAAGTCTTTAACATGGGCCTCAGGATTTTCAGACGTATCAACTTCAATCAAGGGGGTCCCAAGATTGAAGTGTGGTGGCTTCACGCCCATAAAGCATGACAAAAGGGGATTGATCAGTCACTTGGTGTCTACTGAGTCAATAAGCAAAGAGAGCAACAGAGAGGAACATATATCAATTGGTGGCATCAGAGAGGGTGTGGTTTCTTTTAATGGACACCAGAGAGGAATTGGCTTGTTCAACAGTTCCATTAGTTGAAGGGTTATATGGCGCAGAGAAAGATTGATGGGTACCCATAGCTTCAACAATAGACATGATGAGGTGAGCATTAAAATTGGTGCCATTGTCAGAAAGCAGGACTTGAGGGCAGCCATGTCAGTAGAGGATATCTTTCAGCAAGAAATTAGCAGTGGTCTTGGCAGTTATATCTTTTGTAGCTCTGGCTTTGACCTATTTGCTAAAATGGTCTATGGCAACTAAGATAAATTAACACCCAGACCTAGAACGCTGGAGAGGTCTAACAGCATCAATGTTCACAATGTGGAAGGCATGTTTAGGGGGGATGAGTTTGAATTGGTGTTGGGATGGGCAAGGGCGTTGGAGTTGGCACAAATGGTAAGAGGCAAGAACATCAGGGATCAGAAGGTGCATGTTCTCCCAGTAGAAGTTCTTGCATAGCCAGTCATGGGTTTTGACTATACCTCCATGTCCAGTGCCAATGTGAGCTTGGAGGATAATAGATATCTTCATGCTAGGGCAAATGTAGGGTAGGTAGGTGTTATTGACTTTTTTGAAGAGTTGTCTATCTTGAATTGCAGTGTCCTTTGATAGGGTTTGTAGCGCCAGTCAAATGTCTTCTGGCTCAGTGGTCCAAGAGTCAGGATACCCTATTAATTTGTATAGGCAATCAGAGTCAGCGGGGTGGATAGCTAGTATTGGCATCCTTGACAAACCATTGGTGTTCTGATGCTGGGCCCACCAACAATGTACCACAGTGAAATTTTATCCTTGTAGGCGCAGAGCCCAACATGCTAGTTGACCTTCAGGTTTCTTTAGTTGTTGCATACATTTAAGGGAGGAGTGATCTGTGACCACAGTGAAGTGGGTCCCATAAATGTAGTGCCTGAATTTCTTTACAGCATGCAACACTGCCAGACATTCTTTTTCAGTGACGCTGTAGTTCTTCTTGTGTTTATTGAGGACCTGTGAAGAGTAGGCTACAGGTCAATCTATGCCTTTGTCTTTGAGTTGCACTAAGATGACACCCACAGCAACTCCGCTTGCACCAGTATACAAGATGAACTCTTTATTGTAATCAGGGTAGACTAGGATAGGAGCCTCTTTGAGCTTGGCCTTCAACACTTTGAATGCTTGTTGCTGGCTGTCAGTCCACTCAAAGGGGACGTTGTGAAGCAGTTGGACGAGGGGTTCACTCAGTTCAGCAAATTGGGTATGAACTGTTGGTAGAGCCCATCATACCAACAAATACTTGAACCTCTCAAAGATTTGTGGGAGGCAGCATCTTGTTGATGGCTTCCACCTTATTATTCATAGGGCGGATTCCAGTTTGAGTGACCTCATGACCTAAGAAATTGAGTTGCTCTTTAAAGAAGGAGCACTTGGAGAGTGTGAGCTTCAAGCCAGCTTTGCAGATTTTAATGAAGACATCCTTGAGGTGTTATAAGTGGTTGGTAAAGGTGGCGCTGAATACAGTGATGTCATCAAGATACACAAGGACACAAGAGAGCTTTAGATCTTGTAGGATGGAATCCATAGCCCTTTGAAATGTAGCTGGGGCATTGCAGAGTCCTTGGGGCATCCAAGTAGGTTCATAGAGCCCCTCAGAGGTAATGAGAGCAGCCTTCTCTCAGTCTTCTGGCAATAAGTTGACTTGCCAGCATCCAGAGGCTAGATTCATGGCTGAGAAAAACTTGGAACCACCCAGCTGTGTGAGAGCATTGTCAATTCTGGGCAAGAGGTACAAGTCTTTCTTAGTGAGCGAGTTCAGGCGGTGGTAGTCCATTACAATGTGATGCCATCCATCCTTTTTCTTGAGGATCAGTAAAGGTGAGGCCCAAGGACTTTGAGAGGGAGCCAAGAGTCCCGCATCTAGGAGTTGCTTGAGCTCCTTAGATACCTGAGCATCCTCCACCCTACTATAACAGTATGGTTTGGCACAAAAAGGAGGTGCATCACCAGTAACAATCTGATGGATGACCCCTTTAGCTAGGCCATAGTCCGTAGGTCTAGAGGCAAAGATGTTGCTAAACTGATTGAGCAGGTCTAACACGTCTTTTTTTGGATGGTTTACAATTGGGGGAAGCCAGCAGCGGTGAATAAGGAGAGAACTTGGGGATTGTCTTCAGGTAGATTGAAATCACTAAAAAATCTAAAAGGGTAGAGGGATGCCACTTGCTCTGCTCCCAATATACGACCATGCCCTACAACCTGGCCTGAGTCACCTGCATGGGTAGGGCTTTCAGGTTGGCAAGCAACAGTTGTATAGGCTCTTTGTGAGTTTGATCTAGGATTCCTGGACACATTTGGGGCTCTTTACACTTAGGGATTCAGGTGAGTAGAGCTCCAGGAACAACTTTTTAGGTAGTGCATAAGAAATCTGAGAGTTGATCACCACTTGGGTGCTGGGGGAATGATGATAGCTGCTGGTGCCAGAAGAGGTACACCTTCCTCCGCGGGACAGGAAGGAGGAGGGGTGCACATGTTGGAGGAGTGAGTCCTATACTTGAGAAAGATGATCCTGTGGGGTACTCAAGCACGCAAGTTTTAAGACATTTTCCTGGGAGGTGCAGAGGTTCCTCAAAATTCAAAGGGACCTCATATCCTAAGAGCAAAAGATATCCATCTTGCAGGTTCACAATCCTGTTGTATTCACGGAGGAATTGTGTACCAACCAAGAGGACGTAGCTTTCATTCTCAAGAACAACAGCATAGGAAGCAATGAGGAGTTTCCCAAACCTCATGGGTAGAGAAGAGTAGGCACCAATGGCCCAAGTTTGTGCCATGCCAGCTATGCCATACAGCTGAGTGTAGTTGAGGTCAGGGGCCAGTTTAAGCTTCTTCATTAATTTTGAAAATACTACATTGACTGGAGAACCCGTGTCCAGGATGGCTTTGATTTTAATCTTTTGGATCAATACTTCCACACGGGTTGTATCTTTCCCAAAGGGGGGCATAACAGTCAAAACATCCTGTGCAGCCTCTAACTCTTTTTCCCATTTAGCTAACATGCATCTTAAGGCAGGAATCTCTTATACATAGCCTGCAGCGGGAGGGATACAGTCACATTTTGAAAGAGAGCTTCAGCTAGCTCAGCTGCTTCTTCCAAAGAGTCAACCAAGACGGGAGGTCAATGGGCCTGGGCTAGGTAAGGGCAAGCCACCATGGCTTTGGCTTCACTTGAAGGAGCTCAGGAAGTGATGGTGATCTTATCAGAGCAAAGCTTGTACGGGACAGACACAGTTTCCAGAACAGCCAGAATAGAGTAGCCATAACTATTGGATTCTTCACTATCAGAATCTTCAGGTTCTGAATCACTGGAGAGATTGTGAAGTAGGTGAAGAATAGTTGGGCCAGAGGAAGAAGGAGCTTTCTCATCAGAAGGAGGATCAGGAGGAGACGGGGGAGATTGGTCAGCAGAGAGCGTCTCTGCCTCTAAGCTGACCTCTCTTTTTCTGCCTGTTCTTTAGGATCACAACCTTCTACCCGGGGATTAGTGCAGGTACGTGAGTGATGTTCAATTTGTCCGCAGTTATGACAGCCTTGCCTTTTAGTCTGTCCACCTGAACCCAGAGTCATAATGTGGGGTGTATGAGAGGTGGTCCCAGCATTAATGGCCTTATTCTCACACACCACAGTACCCCCATGGGTAAAATGCATGTCTTTTAAGAGTGTCTTAATACTCTTCATGGAAGTGAGAGAAGCTTTATGCGCCTTAAAGTGTAGGCATAGAAGCTGGTTCACCTTCAAAGCATTTGAACATGCTGTGTATGCTTCCTGGGGAGTTAACTGTTGGCTGGTGATCAACTGTTGACCTTCAATATAGAAGCAATCCGCAAACTCAGCCAAGGTTTCCTTGAGCTTAAAGGTGATGTGAATAAATTCATCTTTCTTGACTTCTAAGCTGAGATCTCCTCCAAACTCCTCAATAAGGAGGCGCTTCATGTCTTCCCAAGTAAAAATGAAGGGGAGTTTGGGGACCAAAGCTTCTTGCCACAGGGGGTGAAGGCCGGTAAGGATATGTTCCTTTTTGGCTCGTCAGTAGCCCTACGCATTGCTGTCTTGTAGATTGTTAAAAATGCAGCAATGGTAGAGGTTTTAGGGTTGAATATCTGTTTGAAGGTCAGCTTGTAGTTTGGGTCAATGGACAAGGAAGTGGACTGACTGTTGTCACCAGGGTTAATAACATTGATGTGAGAATTGCCCTCAAACTTGGATTCAGCAGCAGGTTGTCTGGCCCATAGAAGTTGAAGACTCTCCTCCGGGGTATCCAATGTAGAACTATTCTGCCCACTGATATCTCAGGCAGTAGCAGCGGCAGCTCCAAATTCATTGATTTTGATTTGTTGTACTGTCAACGTGCCAGTAACTCCATTGACACAAGTAGTCAGGGCAGTTGTTTGAGCGACCAGAGGGGTAACTTGTCCATTTATTGTATCTGTGAGTCAGGAGAGGGTTTGTATCTTGCGTTCTAGAGCGTCTTTCCAATCTGCCACATCATTAGTTACTGCCACTAAGTGGTCCAAGGTGAGATCACAGTTGACACGGGGTTGACCTTCTAGTACCAGGCAACACCCATGATCATGAAGGGTGGGAGTACCAGGGGCTCCAGCCTCTCTTTTGCCCTCAGACTCAGAAGACAAGTCATCAGGGTCAGAGAGATGTTGTCTCAAATACTCAATCTTGCCCCACAAAGTAGCCACTTGATCAGTTAGCATGGCAATGCAGGGGTCAGGTGTAGGTTTGACAGGCGGGGGATGCAGAGCAGAGGCTTGACGTCAAGTAGTAGCTTTGAGTTCAGTTATAGTTTCCCATACTCTAGCTTCAAAGGCAGACAGGGTCTCAACCAAAGGAGTTGACAGAGTCACTTCAAAAGAGGCTACCCTATCATCAAAATAATTTTGAACTTGACTCAGGGTGTCCCCCAAAGCAGCCTTGTCCAAGCCATACTGTAGGCGCAGATGTTGTCCCCATGTATCAACGTGGGTCCCAACCAACTTGAGCTGTGTATTAACATGCTCTCAAAACTGATTGAGTTCAGCAACTAGAGTCTCAAAATCTTGACAGTACTTTAGGAGGGTTGACTCTATCTGGCTGCGCCAAGTAGCTTGGTGGTCATCCAGTTCACAAAGTTGATCCTTAATATACCCAGGGAGAGAGGAGCAAAGGGAGTTTAGAGACAAGGTCAGATACTTTTGTGAAGCTAGCAAGATGCGCTGGTTATCTGAAATGCAAGCAAAGAGGCTATGGGACCATTCTTGATAGTCCCTATTCTGAGCATGGTTGTTAGAAACAGTGGTGGCTACAGCAGTCAAGAGCTGATTTTGAGATCCCGATGCCAATTGATGATGGACCAGCGCAGGTTGGATAAATTGGTTAACTAATACGCCAATAGTCTCCATTGATTTCATCAGCGCGAGGGGAAGACCAAAATCCAAGAAGAAGGAATATAGGTCTTTGGAAGCATGCCCGGGATGGAGACCAGGGATAGTGTGCATTGCTACAGTGCCTGTGTGAAGGAGAGAGTGGACAGTGGCACGAGCTTGCTTGTAGCCAAGTGAGAAAGCTGGAAGAAGGGCCCAAGAGGGCCCAGGGGACAGCACCATTACCACAGGAGTGGAGAGGGCATTGGTGATATCTTCTTCTAGAGGGGGACTAGAAACTTTAGGTTGTTCAGGTACTTCAGAAACAAAGGGGGAAGGACCAGAGAATGCACGCAGGAACAAGGTAACCGAGGGGCTTGCAGCCCATGTAGTGAGCACCATTTTGTTGTGTTTGGCTCCTGGGGATGACATCCAGGAGAACATGGCGGGAAATCTTTATAACAAAAGATTTGAGGTTCAAAGCTAGCCTTGGGTTAGCCTTCAGGGAAAAATTAATGGCACATCCCTTAATTTCCTGGAATACAAGATGAGGACTTCCTTTTGGCAAGAGGAAGGGAAAAGGCTTGAAGAATATTAAAGCCAACACAATTGTGGATAAACTTGTCTTTATTAGGAGAAATAACTCTACTTAAATAGTAGATAAGGGACGGAGATCACTCACTAGATAGACAGAGTGGCCAAGGGGGTCAAGTTGGGATGAGGTCATACCAGGATCAGACAAGGGAAGGTATGGTATTCCAGAATGGGTGAATATTGGTACAGACCCATTTACGGAAGGTGAGGAATTCCTGAACTCAAAAGCGAAACCAGTCAAATCTTTGCATTTATCATTATTTGAAGGCAATATTGAAATAACATTAATGGCGTGATTTCTAACAACTGGGACAATCAGTTGGTTGGATTGAGCAGGGGGTGGTGTGATCCTTGTAATGAGTGAAGCACCAAATTGAGCTGTCCACTAAGCTGGGATTGTCACTGGTTCTTATTGCTGGATTTAGTAATTCAAGTTGACTTCCACATTTGGCTACAGTTCATGAGGTAGTCAACTTGGGGGGTCACAGATCCTTGTGCGGAACCTTGCCAGGGATTGACCCCACAGTTTCAACACTTTATTAAAAAAATATAAAGAATCTAGCTCATCCAGAAAAAAAGGCCATCTGTGGCCGTTTTTTATTTTAAATTTTGGATTCCTTCTAGGTAAGGGGAGTCTGAAATCCAAAAACATGCTGGATTAGACGCACCGATTATGGTATTTGCTGTAATTGGCGCATTTTTAATTCGCCGCAGCCCTAATCCCCACAGCTTTAAAACCCACTATATTTAATATCACATCTGTCCTTGGACGGGTAACCACCTAGTAAACCAAATAAAATCCTGAAAAGCAGATAGACTCGTCATTAATTTTAGAAAAGCTTTGATGCTAATACTGACAGTACATAGATTTACTTATACTGACAACTAATTTGGTTCGCCATGACCAGTCATGTGACTACGATTGAAGGCTCCCAATGGTTTCGGAGCTTTAATCATGGAAGCTTCCATATTCGTCAGCTGACAAGCCAAGTTGAGGCTGCTACATTGACGGCTTTGGATGATGTACCAGAAGTTTGGCGCAATTTGAGCTGGCTGAGGGGCTCAGCAAGTATGAGACTTAGATCCGAAAGCTCACTGCCCACGGCCCCATTTAAAACATAAACTTGATATTTGTTCAACCATATATACACAATGACTCAAAAGGCCAGGTAGCTATTATCCACTTTTCTGTATTATTATGTTTATATTTGCTTGAGTGCTATAATTTGGAAACCCTGGCTTTTTTATGATCATTTCGAGTTTTTTTTAAAAGTCTTAAAAGTCAGATGATTGCTGAACTATGCTTGATGTTCTTCTGTATAAAAATAAATATCGACGATAAATGTTTGGGTACTGATTTTCTCTCAAGGTTCGATCTGAGTGCTCTAGACGCTATAACCTCCTACTTTGGTTTACCTACTGGAATTCCAAATGATGATACTCTGACGATGCTGATAGGTAATCAATTTGAGATGTTCTTTTATCGCTTGTTAGGCTTGGCGAAGTTCACTTCCTCGTTTCTCCGAAAAAAAACTTAAATATAGGGCTTCACGGTTTTATAAAATTGTGAATAATAAGCACATTTTTCTATATTGTTTTTGATGAATTTTAATTTTGCTTTTTTCAAAACTTGAAGGCACGAGTTCAAAAATATTGACTTGAACATGAATTCATCTGCTTGTGTAGAGAGGGCTTGCGACCCTCGCCTTCCTGAACCTTCCATGGCACTCAACCTTGAAATAGCTGATTACATTAAATCTAAAAAACAAAATACGTAAGCTCTTTTATGAAAAACCTGCTACATTTCTCCGAAAGCCCCCAATGTTATAAACTAACTTTGCACATCTCAACCAGACCCCATGAAGTCTCCAATTACTTGGTGCAATTAATAAACTTTCGTGAACCTAAAGTTTCACTGCTAGCTCTCTATGTAAATCCCCACAATTAAAGATTCTAAAAACATTTTGAACTTAGCTTCTTGATACCTGCATTAGAAACTGTGGCTATGCTTTTCATCTTCAAATTGCTCGGAAGGAATTTTTAAATGAACTTGTCAAAAAGTTCCCTGAGCAGCCGCCCGTAAGTTACACCAAAGGATATATAAACTAAGCTGCTCAAGGCATTTCCAAACTCTGTCCAAATCAAGATCCTAGAGTTTATCAATGAGTGGAAATTGGGATTGGCTTCCCAAGCTCGCTACAAAAAAGACTTTCGTAAGATAAACGAGCTCCACAATATTCTTGTTTTCAAAGGTTAGCCAAGGTTTATCAAATGAATATTAACCAGCGTATAGGCTACAAGTTCCCAACTGCAAAACCCGAACGAATAAACACGCTAATATCCAAGCCAGTAAGCTTTCGGCCCAACTTTAGAAGATAACCTCAAATTTAGACGCTAGCCTCGGCTGAAGAACTAGAAGAAGCTGATAGAGAGGCTCTCTCAGCAGTAAGTGCTTCTGGTATCGCATCTATGCTAAGTTGTATAGAAACTGCAGGAACACATCCGTCGAGGAACTCCTTCAGACTTAATCAAGGCAAATGACTTAATGAAACTGCTTTCTGGATACGACCAGGAAAAAAAGCCTGACTACCATTCAATGGTTGACCGGCAACTTTTAAACGTCGAGAAATCAATTGAGCTTCTCAGTGCCCGTCTTGTACCCGGAGTAGAGATTAATGATCAGCTAAGGGTAAGGAGCAACTAAGCATCCGCTTACGAATAGACTCTTTACAACGAGTGCAGTTCTTCGCAAAGTAAAATCCAGCGTCTTATATTAGAAGAGGACGAAGGCGGCCATGCAGGTAATGCCGCTATATCCTTGCCACTTACATTTAGAGCGCCTACTTGAGCTCAATGACAAGCTCAACGAGCTCAGGCGACAGTTTGACAACGCCTGCAAGGGCATTTTCATTGATGGTCCTATTGAGTTCCAAGACACCAACTCTCCAAGGTAAGAAGCTTTGATGCATCTAAGTCTTTAGTAAAAATTTGCCAGTTGCGGAAACCTCTACCCTAATTGACTTGGGGGATGATTTCTTGAAGCCTTTCCCCCAACAACTAAGCCGCGTCAACAACCCTTCATGTGCTTCATCAAATGGAAGCCTTCTTCCCTCCAGCTTACTTGATGGGTTTGATAATTTAAACATTGAAACCCCTGCCTCAAGTCTATCTCCTGCGCCCAGCACCCCCAGAGCCATCCATCTCGACTCTGGAAGCTCCTCTCCTGTTAACAATGACGCCATATCGCCCCCACATTCATCTCTTGATCTTTTGTTCCAGGAAGCTTCGGCTGAGCCATCTGATAGCAGCGTCAATCGATCTGTTCTCATCCAATCTGATGTCTTGAAAGTCACTACGTCATCTTATACCAGCAGCCAAATAGTGTACCTTCAATTTGATTTCTACAACCCCTCCCCCAAAAGGATTGACCAACTGGATCTCAAACTAGCAGTGCCCAAAGTAAGACATCATAACATACCTTTTACTCACTGCAATAGGGACTCAAGACCGTCATAACAGGTATCACTGGGACATTTCTGTTGCCACGGATTGGACATGTTTCGCTTCCTGTGGAGATTCATTTTACCTCTAGTTCTCAAGCTGTCAAGTACCGCTATATTGTGACCTTTGTGGCTGATGGGGAGCCTTATTCCTATCAAGGAGAGGTGCAGTCAGTTTAATGTTTATTAAATTGTATCTAGTGTCTATCTAATGTCTATATCTAATGCCTATATCTACTGATTTCAGGAGTAGTATTACATCTTAAACAGTTATACTATATTAGACATGGATTTGTTAAGTTTACGATGGTTGAAAAGGTAAACCAATGATCATTTGAAGATACTCCTAAGTTGTTACTGCATAGTTGTTTAATATCTAGTGGAAGTTAAGGTTTGGTGTGCCTAAGAATGTTGTATCTTTTTAGTGAAAAATTGCCAAAGACTTCCTAAAAACGTTACAAGTTAAATCCATGGAAAGTTATGCCCTTTGCTTTAAGGCAAAGAGGAAATGATTAAGAAACTAATTTATTATAGTGATGTAGCACTGGGACAAGATTAAAGCTTGGGAGTGAAATATGACTGTTTTACTAAGTCAGCATATGCTTTGTACAAACTATAAAAAGGTGAGCTAAGGTCAATAACTAAATATACTTGTTGTTGATCAAACTTGATTTGATATGGGAAGTCAATATGAAGGCTAAGTGATCTGGCTTTGGATCACCCCCACCACCTGTCACGTTTGGCCATGCTGAGAAGTGATTACAATCACAAAATGAACCAAATGCCCTGGGTAGCTGAGCTCATATGGCTGGTGACTACCTGGGTTGAGCTTTTATTCAGAATTGGGACTTGGTAGCTATAAGCTCCAATACAATTCTTTCAAACCACCCCAATTAAAATTAGAGAGGCCTGGCTTATTTAAGACAAAAAAAGCAAAAATAACGGGAAATCTTTCCGGCAGCACTTCCCTTATAAAGGCAGAAGAACAGAATAAAGCTTACAAAAACGGTTTCTGATACCTTAACTGTACCTCACTCTAAATAAAATGAAAGTGTTACCACTGGCTCGGCTGAAAGCTTATCCCCGTCCAACACTTCTACATCCAAACTTAACCCAGCAGTGGTGCCAAAGTGGTTACAATTAAGAAACTGCCAATAAAATTAACTGCTTATCAAGATAAAGAATTGTAAAAACATTTTTTCTATTGTTTGGTGCTATGGAAGCTTGCACCTCTATTTTCTGCCCCATAGCCATCAATTATGAAAACCAGCAGTGCCCTGGTTTAGTGGGGTAACCATATTGGTTATAATGGCATCAACTGTATAAGTTTTTTACCTGAAGATAGGTGCAATTAATGTATGTACTGGGTCATTTAAGAGATAGCTGATAGAAATATCATTTTGGGTCAATTTTCTGAGCCTCCCCTGTGTACATGAGATACAAGGACTGTACAGACCCAAGTTTGGTGAAAGTAAACTAAAGATAAAATATTCAGATTCCTTTGTATTGAGGTTTGAAAGATACAGGGATCTAGGCAAACCTTGTTTAGTTGATTGAAAACAACTCCAGAAAAATTATAGCTATACAAATCAGGGCCTACAGTAGCTTTCAACA
Organism: Entomophthora muscae; assembly: GCA_014839935.2. NCBI lineage: Eukaryota > Fungi > Entomophthoromycota > Entomophthoromycetes > Entomophthorales > Entomophthoraceae > Entomophthora > Entomophthora muscae. Next base: position 1,173,147 of record QTSX02003553.1, read on the forward strand.
CTGTGAAAACAAGCAAAGTTAAGACAACTGGAAGCAGAAAAAACTCAAATTTGACCAAGATACAAACATTCCTATAACCCCTCAACTCTGTTAACAGATATTTCAACTGGCAATGGACAGGAGGACTCAACTTTGCAGCAAACAACTCAAACTACAGAATAAAGCTCATTGAATCAAAAAATGATTCCAGTTGTTCTTTGTTGTACATATGGGTCATTATTTTAGGGATTAGGCCATTTTTAATACACATGCTGCCCAAGTTGCAGCATAACACAGTTCAATTTTGAAAAAGTAACTAATTACACATTTTATATTTAAAACAGTAATAACTCAATGAATAATTAAGATATTTTCACACTGTAAACTACCAAAACAAAGCTAAAAATCTCATTTTTTATTTATGTAAAAATATTAATATATATACCATATCAATATTAAAGCAAAAGTAATTTAAAAGAGCACAATCCAGATTTTATTATATTATTATATATAATGATATAAAGTAGATCACTTTAAAGCTAATAAAATTTTAGTTTTTAATATACAACAGATCTCTTTATTTAAAAAAATTAAATATAAGATTGAGAGCTTTATTTTTGAATTTTATTTTAATTAAAAGATTTAATTATTTATGACTTTATGATAGTTTGAAGTTGGGATGTTTAGTTAATTGCTGTTTAGATTGGTTTTAAGGTTCAAGTGAGCTTTGAACCTCAAATTGAGCATATTTTTAATGGAATTCTTTAGTATTTTATCATTTTAAAAACACGTGGAATAGTTACAATTAAGTGGATACAACATTTTAATTGATTTGCATTGATTAAAAAGAGGATATGAAGTAATAATGATGCTTAGCTGCTCTACATATATCACCTGTGCATGAAAACTGGGGATTTCATTTATTTTAGGAATATAAATCCAAGTTGAAATTGTAATAAAAGCTATCACATCATTCTTTTCAGAATGTTGTCATTTAGCTTGGTATATAAGAGCTAAAGCACTGCATAGAATTTACTTCAAAACATCCTCATAAAAAGATATCATTCCTGCAACAAGTACCCTTCTGCAAGGCATCTATACCAAGCATCTAATTTCCAGCCATCCTAGATCCAATATTATGGAATCTGTTAAATTCATCTTTACTATGCAGCCATTTTTCTCCTTGGGAGCATCAACAAAACAAGAAATAATTGCTATGCTTAATAAAGCATTTTATTTATTGCTGCTGATGACCTTAATGCCTTAATCAATCATTTCCTCACTCAAACTGAATTCAGAAGAACATAGTTCCTTCCTACTATTCAAAATCAGAAATTAAATGGGATAATTTATAACTTAAAGGATCTCCTGAAATTTTCTCCCCAAAAGCATCTCCCAGCCTTGCAATCTCTGGTTGCTTCCAGTTACTCTTTAAAAGAGCTTAATAATATGGGGCTTGTTGAAACAGCAGGCTCAACCTGCCAGCAAGGTTCCAAACAAGCGGGTTTATGACCCGCAATCTGATTACCTGGCCACTTGAAGCCAGACTAGGAAGTCAAATCAAATTACCAAATCCAACAACATGAACAGATGATGATCCCTTACATTGGATACCTTGTTTTGGCGCTTGACTCATTACCAGGATCAAGCCACTCCCTTCTTCCATCCTTCTGTGTGATCAACAATCATGTTCCTGCTATCCATTGATTCACTATGACTATATAATCACTATCTCCTAATAAAGATTATTATCTAGCTTCTAAGTATTTCCCCCCTTGTAACTCTACTAAAATAGCACAGTTACAACAGGCTTAATATAACTAAAAGTGAGTTTGAATGCTCAAGAAAAATAGATAAAAATAAAAATGTAAGCTTAAACAAAAAAGCCAAAAAAATAATAAATATTCAATAAAAAAGAAATTATTTTAAAAAAATAAAAAATTGCTGGAAAATTCTTTTGAAACAAGCCAGTTTACAAAAAAGAGCCAAAAGAGATTTATAAAGACATTGAAAAAGAAATGATAAATGCTCAACTGCAATAAAGTGTTCTCTCTTAAAAACAAAAAAAGAAATGTATGAAGATATGAAGATAAAAAATGAGATTACAATATCAGCTTCAACTTTCTATAAACTAATACCAAAAATTATAATAAAGAGTAAAAAATAAACTGACATGTGTAATATTTGCAATTAAAAAATATTGTTAGAAAAAAAGAAAGAAGAATGTGAAAGCAAAAATTTACCACTTCCATAATCTATAACTAATAACTTAAAGTTTATTGATCAGCACAAAAACCTTTATGTTCACCAAAATAGAGAGTATAAAAAAGGTATTGATGAATTGTATAATGAATCTTGTGTTATAGTCATAGATTATAAAGAGAATTTAAAATTTGGTGGTGGTCCAATAGAAACCAATAGCTGTTTATTTCTAAAAGCATATTTATTTATTCATTTATTTATTTATTAGGATTCACATTAGCACTCAAAGAAAATAACAAAGTTAAATATTAATACCATGATTTTTATCTCAAATATTGTCTCATGATTCTTTATTTTCAGGTGAATGTCTAATAAGACTTCTTAAATTAGATAAGTTTTAAAAACAAATATTATAAAAGTATGAACTAAGAATGGGAACCAGTTTAGATCCTATGAATTACTATATTATCTATTTAAAAAGGCACCAAAATACATTAGAGGGTCTATTAAATACAATAGATTTGTAGAATGTCACAGAAAAAGCATTGTTGATGGTCACTTTGGTGAATATCAAAAACATTAAGAGATAAAAAATCAGCTTTATATTAGTAATATAAATGATCTTAAAAATATTTTTGAGCAAAAAGAAAAAAGAAAATAATTATATAAATCAGTGTTATCAGGCTCAAATATTTCTCAAAAGTCATCCTTTTATATTTATGAAAGAAAAGTTAGGCCTATAAAAAGAGAGCTTGAAGTTAAAAATCTGCACATTAATCTTTTATATTTGATGAAAGATGGGAAGCTATATACTTCACCTCTAATATTTGAAAGTTTATCAGAATATTCTGAGATAACTTATCATTTGAAATCATGGGATACTATCAGAGAAACAAAATATCAGAAGATGCTAGTGGTGTATTAGGACAAATTCATGAAGTTGGGCAGCTTAATAGAAAGTGTATTTCAAATAGAGTGATTAGTCTTTCAAAAAAATAAAAAAATTCTGAAACAAATTAAGAATATTTATGATGAGCCAAAGATAGGGTAATAGCATTTATAGCTTTGGGGCAGCTATTAATCTCCCATGCAACCCATCATAAATATTTTTAGTTTGCAGTTTGTAGTAGCACTTGAGATATTTTCATTAATATTATAAGTTGCAATTTTCAATTATAAAATTAATGAATTATTTTAAAAAATTCATCTGAGCCCAAGATCAATTAAAGATTTAGGATTGATTATATTTTAAGCTTTCTAAATAATTTGAATATGAATAATGTGATTAAGTTATAAAATAATCATTCTGGCGCTTAGACATAACAAGAAAATAATGTCCCATGTATTTACTATGTAAATCAATGAGAAGTATGCCCAGCTGCAGTGTTTTAAAGCTCAAACTATAAGAGAGCTACATTGGTACCTCCACCCACAAATAAAGCTACACAGGTGTTGAATAAATTTAGCTGCAAACAATCATGGTATTCAGCTATATAAAATAAGTCACATAATCTGAAACATAACTCATATGTCACAGCCCATACCAGAATCTGACTGGGCTCCCACAGGGGAGGCAGGCCGGGCCTGGAAGGCCATGTACACAATAGGCGCAATACAGACCAGATAGTTGACGGCAGTAGCAAAGGGGCACCAACTCCCAATATGGGGCACAATCTGGTCAACCAGCCCCAATACTGTGATGTAGACAAACCCCAACTTACTGAAGTCCTGGGAGGGAGGCGCATTGAGCAGAGGGGGGAACAGCAGGAATCTCCTTCATTTTAGGTGGAAGGTCCAGGTGGTGAGGGTGGTAATACTCCACGTCAAGGGCGCAGGGAGGATGGACAGAGGTTGCAGGAGTATAGCCAGGTGGATATGGGTAGGCAAGATTGTATTGTGTAGTGGCTTCACAAATAGATGCAAAGAGAACAATTAAATTGGAGCAAAAATAAACAATTCCTGCAATAAGATAATGGTTTCTGGGCATAAACTTGCTTTATTTAAGATGTCAACAGTGATGAGGGCTTCTCCCCCTCACTACTTATACTTACTTGATTCTCTGTGGCCTTTTGTGCCACTAGGGAACTGATGGCATCATTTGGTGTTGAATTTGAAATTTTTACCGGAATCTGCGTACTTGGGCAAGGGGCTGATAGTTCATTGGCTGCTATAACATGAAACTTTGTTGAACTGCAGCATGCTGAGTTACCACAGTTATTTATAGTTCCCACAACTAATCAAGCGCACAATTGCACAATCAAACAATTGCGCTCCTGATGTATAGTTTCCTGATAGGTGAGAGGCCCAAATTTAATAATAGGATCAAAGCCAGGGATTTGAGGCTTGTGTGCCTCTCAAATCCCGGGCCATTTGCTAGTCAAAAGGGGGGTTTTCTTGCCTTGGAAGATGCTTTGTATGGGTTCCCACACTGTGGGTTTTCTCAACTCTATGGAGGCCAGCTGACTGTCCAGGGCAATCTGGGCCCTGACACCATAAGAATATTGTTCTGGCTACCTAGATCTGCTATAAAATCTTAGAAACTGATTGTAAGACAAGTGGTTGGCTTTAAGAGAGGTTGTGTAAAACCAATAAAATAACTAATCAAGATATATAAAAACTATGAACAGTTAGTTAGACAATGTTTAATAAAATCCAAGAGCCATATTTGCATAAAAAACTCATATAACCTGAGCTGTAACTTAGTTTATCTTGAGTTAGGATCTTATCATATAATAGAGGGAAACCAACAACAACACAGCTGGTGTGCAACTTGATCAAGATGATCCTGTGGGTCAAAGCCAGAACCAGCACAACACAATTTCCCACTCAATAGGGTGTTAATGATACAGAAGGCTACATCAAAGTTGCACAAAAGCAACAACCAGCCCAGTTAACTCAGTTGGAAGAAAGTAGAGCATAAACCCCAGAGTTTCAAAGCTAGCCAGAAAGGCCATCAAAGTTGGCAAGTCCAATCTCTACTAAGATTGCATATCAGATTTTACACCATCTATGCCCAATATGTATGAATATGTCACAAAGGTTCCAAAGGCAGAGTATCTCAGTGTGCACTAGTCCACATCACTGCCTATTCTATGATGGCACTCCTTGATCCAAAATGTAACAAGATGTAAAAAATAATTAATGTATCCTGTAATATCAGGGCCTTTATAGAATTTCTCTGCTTTTTCCAAAAGTACCTCAGGCTCACAAGCTCAGGACTCACCAACATCACTGTATCAGATACAGTTGTACTCCACAAGGTGGCTGATGCTATGAGTAAAATCCCAAAAATAAATTCCAGGCCATAAATGGGGTAGAAGCAATTAGCTACAGTGCATATGTGCATCTTATTTCTTCCCCATACTCCCCATTCCTAAACCCAAAATGAAGATATCTTTGGGTGGCTCAAGCAAGTTGCCAAAAACAGTGATCCAACTGGGTCTGAGGCCCAATTTGGTTTGCTGCAGGTTGAGGCATATACTCTTCCATAAGAAGTAGCAGTGAAGCTCTATGCCCAACCTGAAATGCATATTTTTATATGCCTTGATAACCATCCAATCAATTGAAAGGCTTATACTATATCTTCTAATGTATTTTTTAGGAGTTTGTTTTATTTTTACTTGAACTTTTTAATTTTTTCTTAGTTTTATTACTTATTTATGCTTATAAATTGGCAATTGTCCAGTCAATATATGTTGTGTTAGCTATACCAAGTAACATCAATTTATTATCTTATTTTAAAAGCTGTGTATTTTGATATATAATATGTATTCAAGTTCCAGACCATAAAGTAATAGATATAGCCAGCCCAGTATAAAAGTTATCAAAGTAATATATTTGAATTTTATTTAATTTTTTTGTGTATCTAATCTATTGTTTGTTTAATTAACATATTTAAGTTCAATATATAAATATACAATCATTTTTCATTTATGGCTTGGTGCTTTACAATTTTTTATCTGAATAAAATTTTAAATTCAGATTCTTTAAAAAATTAAAAATTAAAAATAGAGATAACATAATTTTTAAGAGTAAATATTTATAAGATTGGCAATAATTTTTTGCCATTATTCCACCACCTGAAGATAAAGGTAAAACACCGTCTCCACTGTAGATGGTGAATAATCCTTGATTGAGTTATTTTTGGCAGCTTTTAAAAGTGAGGATTGTTAGGTGGAAGCTCAATAACAGATTTTTAGGTGGGAATGAAAACCTGTAGATTCCAGTCAGGACAAGGGCATTTTGGATCACATAGCCAATTAAATTATAACCTGGGGCAACCTTTTTTCTGTTCATTGCCAGCCTGAAAACATCAACTTCAAGTGATACACTATCAAATTTTTCTTACTTGTGCCCATTATGAAGTAAAATAGGGGCCCCAGATAAAAAAAGATGGAGTCTTTGCCTAGAAAAGGACTCTGTAAAAGTGTATAATTTATTATACATCACAATAATATTTTTTCATGTTTGGTATTGAAGAATGTGACCTCTAAAGTGGCAGTTATCTCCATCTTGTTGGCACTTCATGACATCCCAAAGTTTTCCAGAAGAACCCTTGTCTTCTTTACAGCAGTCATGTTGGCAACTAGGAGCTAGGTCACAACACCCACAAAGCTCTCCAGCAGATAAGATAGAATATGTTATTTAGAAAAAATAATCCGATAGCTTCTTGGTACTTCTCTACCTCTGTTATGTTCTTGAATGGGATTGTTATCAAGACATCCCACACAAGCTTGGTAAAGTTTACATTTAACACTACCAATCAAAACTAGGTCAAGACATACTAATTGGGTATTCTTTTAAATTATAACTGCTCATTTCAATGTTTTAGCGTCTTCCCTTAGCTCTTCAAAAACACTCTTTGGCATAGTGTATATCCTACTTATTCTTTCCTTGGTTTTCATATTAAAGGAGGGGTCAAGACCAGCTGGTGGCTCACATGCCTGGAATAGTTGATGTAGAATATCACAGGGACATACAGGATAAAAACCTCTGGATGACACTGTTCACTACTTCAAAAAAGGTAAATTTTATTTTGCTGCTATTTTGTAGTGTATTATTTAGCTGCTGTCTTCCTGGATGCTTCTTATAGCCAGACTATATTTGGTGCAATAAGTTGTGTGACCATATACTTGCTGTTCTTGCAGGCCCTCTTGGTGGTCTTGAGGTGTGAAAACATCTCTGGGTCATCAACCCAAATGAATGACATAGTGAGGACTTGTGATTTGAACTGTAATTCTTTAACTACTGTCTTCTGGACATTGAAAAGACACTCTATGATCTTATTGATCATTTTAGGCATCCTAGGCTGCAGAATCTTGGTGTTGACTTTTGTGATTTTATCCTCAGTAAAAACTGCTGCCTTGACTTTAGCTTTAATTCTTGTTCCTGTTTCTTTGATTTTGTGACTGCTGTGTTGAATTCCTTCAGCATTTTCTTGTATTTTTCCATTGCTCTTTCTTTCATTATTGCCCCGCTTTTTATATACCCTTACACCCAAATAAACTCAATATGATCTTAAACCTCTCTTCTTCCTTTTTATCATGTTTGTTTTATTTCTTTATTATCCATACTTTATTTATTTTTATATAATAATTTATTTTTATTGTGCTTTGTATCAGAATCTATAAAGGTATTTTATTTTTAAGCTTTTCTGGGGCAGCCCATTGTATTGCAATAGCAACAGGTTTGTTTTTAGTTTGTTTTATTTTACATTAGTAAAGTATATGATTATTGTGTTTAAATTAACTGTCTGTGATAAGAATCTGAAACTATGATAATAACCTTAAAGCCAATCAGGAGCCACATTTAAAATGAATTTTTGTGATATAAAGGGCCATTTAAAGAGATTTTGATACCCAAGAACAAACAAATTTTATTGGATCTTTTTTTCATTTTACAATATTGCCAGTGTGAAAAGTTGTTTGTGGACTAGTGCTTATTTGATGACTGAGTTAGCACTAGTCTGCAGAAAACTTGCCACAGAGGCAATATTTTACAATGACAAAAAAGGAGCCAATCAGATTTATTTGTGCCTGGGTATTGAAAGCTCTTTGAAGGGCACTTTATATTATAATTAATTTGATGCATGACTCCTAATTTTCTGTATGTTTTTCATAATGGTTTTTAATACAGATCACAAAAATCCTTAACTAAAATAAGCACATAGCTTATTAATTTTGAATAAATTCAGCAAACAGCCTGATGTGAACTCAGTTTAAAGAGCTTTTATATAATGCTAAAAATAATACTGTAGTTCTAGATTCAGATGCACTGTATGATATATGTAGCTACTTATATAAAAACTAAATGAAACATGAATATACACAAAATAAAATTTTAATTAGATTTACACCCATTGGTATTCAGTTATTAAAATATACAGTTATAAAATAAATGTTTTGTATATGTGGGTATTTTTATTTGAGCCACAGAAAATGGATGTCTATAAGGCATAGTAATGAGGAAAAGAAGAGGAAAACATATTGTGGATTTGGAGTTTTGGGTCTAGACTGGCAAGAGAAATTGGTGCAGGGAGGATAGTGACGGTGGTGAGGGTAGACCACTGGGGGGTTTTGTTGGAGGGAAAACCAATATAATTTTGTGTATTCCTTGTTGTTCATTGGTTTTATTGGATGATAGATAGGTGTGGCCTGGGTTAGTAGGCTCTTGTTTTATGATTGTCTGCCCTTATTACTTGGGGGGAAAGCTGAAAGAACATTCTAGCCACAGCCTGTCACCCAAAGAGGGATGCATGGTATTAGACACTGAGGCACAGAGAATTGAATGTATAGGGCTCTGCTGCCAGACAAATTCTTTATTTTTTAGATTATCACATCACTTAGATATATTTTTGTGTGGCCATCTGGGTAAATCAAGGCTTGTTATCTTTGTTTAATGATATCCTTGATGAATTGAGCACCATTTTTTATCTGTTGGCTCAGGAAAACATGATAGGTGGAATCTAAATAGCCTCATGTGTCAATTAATCCTTCAAGGATCTGAATGTAGTATTAGTCAGTAGTGTAATCAGTATTTCTCTGGTAGTAGACAAAGTTCCTTGCTAAGATGGCCAGAAATGCACCAATTAATGTCTCTTTTATCTTTTTTCACTCAAATTATTGTTTTTCCTGTATTTTCTAAAATTTCTAAAAACAATGGAAATTTTTTAAACAAGACAGGCATGAAATCATTGGAGATATTTTTAAGCATCACATGATAGTGACTATAGTAGTTTTCAAAGCTGTTAAGATATAATGGGGGTAAAGGCCGGTTCTTACAGTCTTGTGGGTTCAAATACAGAGGTATTGCCTTCCTGGCGTTGGCAGTTTCAAAGTTGGAACTTAGAGGCAAAATCCAAGATTTCAATAAACTTGCAAAATGACCAAAGTCAAAGATTTGGTAAAATACTTGTGTCTTTATTTGAATAAATTGTAGAGTTTAAATACTCTTTGAATACATGCAAATATGAAATTTGAGAGGGTTTAGAGGGATGGTTTGAGATTGAGTGGATACAGGCAAAAGATGAATTTAAACCAGAGGTTCAAACTAAAGTTCAGGTAATTGCCAGTTATACCACATTTTCCCCTTCCTCATTAGGACAATGAAATAATTTAAGTCAGTTCCCATTGATGACGTAGTCAAGCTTATGACCATCCTGATTGGCAAGATAGTAGTTTCCTGAAGTGGCTTGGCCAATCACACAATAGGGACCTGTCCACTTTGGGAGGAACTTCTTTGACATAGACTGGGAGACTGAGTTTTTAAAAACAAGTACATCAGAACCAACATGTATTTTTGTGGCCTTGGGCGCAGCGTGTGCTTTGCAGTGCATAGCTTCTGCCACTTCCAGCACAGACTTTGAAGCTAAGCTTTGGCTTTCAGTCATAGAGTAAGAATCAGAGCTTAAGTTATTAACATCTAATCCACAAATAGGGACA